>JAGKTI010002062.1:7177-37466 GCA_018397915.1 Birgus latro
TTCTTCCATTCCCGGAAAAGCCTTCTTTTCTCCTTAACTGCAGCTTCTACACCCTCATCCCACCACCAAGTTACTTTATGTCTTGGTGGGCCTCTTGTCCAACCGCATATTGCATCGGTAACTCTCAAGAGGTTGTTCTTAAGGGCTCTATACTGTTCATTAACGCCTCTATCTACGGCTTCCTGTTCAGCCACCACTCTCCTCATCTCACTATAAAAGGCATCCCTTACTGATTGGTTTCCCAGCTTCCATATTTTCCTCCTAGGTACATATGTCCTCCTTCTCATCACTCGTTCCTTAAGCACCATGTCACAAATCAACAGTTTGTGCTGCTGCACACACTCCTCGCTTCCTATAACTTTAACATCCCTCACTAATCTCCTATCAACCCTCCTGACCAGAAAATAATCTATCTGACTACTATATCCCCCGGACTCGTACGTAATCAACTGGCTCATTCTTTTCCTAAAATGTGTGTTGCACACAATCATGTCCATAGCCTCCCCAGACTCGAGTATTCTTTCCCCTTCTGCATTCCTCACACCATATGCACATCCTCCATGGACTCCTTCATAACCTTGAGCTGCTTCATCCACATGACCATTTAAATCCCCTCCCAGAACCACTACCTCATCATCACCCATACCACTTACTACACGTATTAAATCATCCCAAAATCCATCCTTCTCTGAATCCAATCCTACCTTCCTTTTTTTTTTTTTTTTTTTTTTGTGTGTCTGACTCTGGGCATAGGCTTCACAGCCTGCTATCAAGGCCCAGTCATCCTCCTACAATCTACATGTGGAGCATATGCCGATATAACTGAAATAATTTTCCGCCCGATCAAAATTTTCACTACTAATATCCTGTCACTTACTCTCATAACATTCATGACATATTCCACCCATTTCTCTGCAACCAATACACCCACACCCCCATATCTGTCAGTTCCCCCCTGCCAAAACAACTTATAGTAGCAATCCTTCCCAACAATCTTTCTGGCTGATCCACCCCTGTACCGGACTTCCTGCAAACATGCCACATCCACCCACCTCCTACTGAATGCCTCAACGATTTCCCCCGCTCTTCCTCTCAAACTTCCCACATTCCACGAACCCACCCTAAACCCCCTGGGTGATTTGCTGTCCTCAGGCTTTCTTTGATGCTTTTATTTGTAGTTCATAGTTGGTAAGATAAAGGAGGGTAAACATTCCAAAGGCCTGACCCATTGCACAGTCCCAGGTCCAGGCAATGGATCTGGGACCCCTAGCCCACCAGCTTACCAGTGGCTGTGGTAATGGCCTCGGGGCACCCTGCCAGGACATCTGCAGGGACACCCTCCAAGCGCGGCTTGGCACTGCAACTGCCCCGCCATTATACACCCAAGCTAAATTATTTTCTGTACACCAGGAAACCATTTACTATCCTGGGTGGTAACCATATAGCCAGATTATGGTGCCTTGTGGTTTAGTGGGTAATTATTATGCTCCAATCGGATTGAGCCAGTGCAGGTTTATATCCAAGGGATGGTTGGGGTTTATTGCTCACGAAATGTCACTCAGGGATGAGTGAAGCTGGTCATCCTCATCTTAAATGTCAGGACCAATTTGCCTACCCCCAGGCTTGTATGCTCCTCATGGGGCAACACAGGATTAGATGATGAATGAATGAATTATTAATTCCATGGCTGACTGTCATATGGGCTTACTTTTTGCATTACAGAGGTTATCCTTTCGAGCATGGAAACATACCTTACTATTTTTTACCCTCAGAATAGTGCCAGAGAGCCTGGCATACTTGTAATGCGGACTGCAACATAGAGGTGATTTTCAAAAGGTACTTGCACCACCTTAGCCCAGAACCAAATGCATTTTATGTTTCTGCCTGAAATCATGCTAAATTTGTGTTCTTCATGCTTCTAAAAGATCTCCATCAGATTTAAGTACAGTAATTTTAAACACCCTTAGTGGAAAAGTTTCTAGAGAAGGGCAAGAAGTTGTATGCAGCCTTCATGGATCTGGATAAAGCATATGACAGGGTGGATAGACAAGGTTTGTGGAAGGTATTAAGAATATATGGAGTGGATGGGAAGTTGTTGAAGGCAGTGAAGAGTATGTATGAGGGTGCTAAGGCTGCAGTGCGTGTGGATGGCAAACTGAGTGAATCTTTCCATGTGAAGGTTGGATTGAAACAAGGATGTGTCATGTCTCCATGGTTGTTCAATCTGTATATGGATGGGGTTATAAAAGAGATACAAGGTCGGGCAGTGGATGTTGGAGCGGCCCTAGTGAGAGAGGGCAGTGTGTGGAAACTCCCTGTACTGTTGTTTGCAGATGATACCGTGTTGTTGAGTGAAGACGAAGGGGAGCTGCAAGGCTTGGTAGATGAGTTTGGGAGAGTGTGTAAGAAACGGAATCTAAAGGTGAATGTGGGGAAAAGTAAAGTGATGGTCTTCGAGAGAAGTGAAGCCAGTGAGTGTACAGTGAGATTGGATGGGAAGGATATGGAGAATGTGAGTGAATTTAAGTACTTGGGCAGTGTGATGAGTAAGGATGGTAGTCTGGAGGGTGAAGTGCTCGAAAGGGTGCAGCAGGGAAGGAAGGTTGCTGGTTCGTTGAAAGCAGTGATAAGAAACAGGGAGGTGAGCATGGAAGTGAAAAAGTTGTTACATGACAGTATTGTGATACCAACTCTGACGTATGGAAGTTAAGCTTGGACCCTTTTGGAAGGACAGAAGTCAAGAGTGAGAGCAGTGGAAATGAGTTATTTGAGAGGAGCATGTGGAGTCACATGGAGAGACAGACTAACAAATGAGGAAGTGAAGGAGCATTGTGGTGTGGTTGAGGACGTGATGGGAAGCGTTAGGAGAAACACGTTAAGGTGGTTTGGGCATGTGGAGAGGATGGAGAGTGAAAGATTGACGAGGAGAGTGTATGTGAGTGAGGTGGAGGGGGCGAGAGGGAGGGGGAGGCCGAGGATGAGATGGAGGGATGGAGTGGAGAGGTATATGAGAGAGGGGGGTGTGAGTTGGGAGCGTGGTAGTGAAATGGCAGGGGACAGAGTGACATGGAGGCGATTTGTTTGTGGCCACCCCGTTCGGGATTGAGGCGTCTGGCAATAGATAGATAGATAGATAGAGTACTGCCCAACTGTCATCTTATAGACTGGGATTCATTCCTCAGTACAGTACTGGTGCATTAAAAGTTGATGATTTTTCCAGTAGTAATACAGATTTCTTTCATTATACTTAAATTAGCATAAGAAAAAGAAAGAAATAGTTAAGGTGGCTGGAGGAAAGGAGTTTGATGAGAGATGGAGGAAATTTATTGAAAGCAAGAAGTGTGTGAAGAAGTTATACTCTTTTAACATTAACTTGCCCTAAAATTTTTCTTCTCTCCACCTTGAATATGCATGAAATAAGCTGCAAAAAGTAAAACATCTGAACCAGGTTCAGGAGATATAATTGCGGTAGCTACAGAGAAAAAAGAAAAAAAAAATTTGGACAGAAAAATTATCGTATGCAACTAAACTTGGGGATTTGAAAGTATTTACTTTGAGAAAAGAGGAAAAGATACAGGAATGAGTGTAGAAAACATTCCAAAAAAATAATGGGTAAGAGTTGGAGAATGACAGGAACAGATAGAACATAAATGGAAAAGTAATAAGGATCAGATAGAAATAATATTTTGAAAGACTGGTGGACTAGAACTGTCACAGCAGAACAGTGTTAAACATCATTGGATTTGGTGGTGCAAAAAGAAAGAATGTGATACCTGAGACTATGGCAGTGACAAAAGTGAAGAGGTGGAACAACAGAAAGGCAGCAGTTCTTGAATTTACATAGGTAGAATGTAATGAAATATCTATGGGAAATAAGCCAGAATGGAGTTGAACAGTGGAGTGGAAGAAGGCTGTGATTTAGTACAAAATTATTTAGCACATAAACATTTTGAGTGGAAGATTTATGCCTGTGGGAGAGAATCATGAGCTGTGTAAACTTGGACAGTGAATTGAAAAATGAATTGTCCATTTCACATGACACCCTATTGATAGTTCTCCTCTTATGCTCCCATCTCTTGATTCTGGGTCTTAGCCTCCCATATTCAAGGTAGGCCTAATAGTGCTACATAGAATTAAGATGATGAATGGTGTAAAGTTAATTTACCATTAAGTAGAACCTTGTTTCTTTAACATCATTGGTTCTAAAGTGAGAGAAAACAGTGACATCGTAAAGTGGTGTATACTTGGTGTAATGTAATGTTATGTTTCAGGGACCTGTCTGACAATGACCTGGTGGAAATCAACAGCCACATGTTCCAAGGCCTCTCCCAGCTCCAGACACTGTGAGTTATTATGTCCCCCCCCCCCCCCTCTCTCTCTCTCTCTCTCTCTCTCTCTCTCTCTCTCTCTCAAATAAAGTAAATTTATTTTGTACCTGTACATTTTTGCTTTTCCCTGAGCATAATTTTGCCGTTCCTTTGCAGTTGTCTGTGGAACCTGTTGTTAACTAGGGATAACCATATTGTCATTTTGGTTTTTGACTAAAAGGTACTGTATGTGTGAGACTAGGTTAGCCATTCTTAAGGCTGGGCTTGGGAAAGGTGGGTAGGGCATTTGTTACATATTTTATTAAATTTATCAATTTCACAGTAGTGTAGCATAATGATGACATCAGGTGCACAGAGTGAAAGGTGTGATTGTTGAGCATAGAGTTGTTAAAGGCAGACCAATATATAATTTGAGAGAGGTCATAAAGCATGGCCTCAGGGATAAGGAACTGAATAGAGAGGCTGTTCAAACTCAAGTAGTGCAGTGAGACTCCAATAGGTGACCAAAACTGATGCATGCAAGCATGCTGGAATATATGTATATGAACAAATGAACCTGTTTTTCCACTTTAGCCAGTTTCCCCGAAGGATGCAGTCCCGCATTAACCTTTTTTTTTTTTTTTTTTTTTTTTTTTTTTTTTTAAACATGGGACCTATTTTCTCTCATTCACCCATTCACCCACATACCTACTCACTCACCCTGTGTAACAAGCCCCCCCCCCTTTTTTTTTTTTTTTTGGAAGCCATACATACACCCACCCTGTGTGCTTACCACACCCATCCACCTAACCATCCATCAGTCTACCCACCCTCTCCAACCACCCTTCCACCCACTCACTCACATGACCAAACCCCCAACCCACCCACCCACCCCATCTGCCTGCCTACCCATCCCTCCCACTTGCTTACCCACCCTGCCCAGCCACCCTCCCATCCACTCACACCATGCATCCACCCACCCACGAACTTACTTTGCCCACCTGCTCATCCAACCCATTCATTCATCCTACCTATGCACCCACTCTGTCCTTCCCACTTCACCCCCACCCATCCTGCCTACCCACACACTCTGCCCATTCCACCCATCCACCCACCATGCTTGGACCTCCAGTAGCATGACTTGAAAGATAGATGAATAAAATATCTGGAAGAGATGAATATTTTGACTGAAAGTCAGTTTGGCTTCAGAATTGGAAGGTCATGTGTTTCCAACTTGTTGAGCTTTTACTCAAGGACGATTGACGTGCTACAGGAGAGAGACGGTTGGGTGAATTGTGTGTACTTAGATCTGGAGAAGGCATTCGACAAGGTACCCCACAAGAGACTAATATGGAAATTAGAGCATATTGGAGGAGTGAAGGGAAGCCTCCTGGAATAGATGAGAGACTTTTTGAGTGACAGACAAATGAGGACAGTAATAAAGGACAAGACATCTGGATGGAGGGAAGTAACAAGTGTTGTCCCACAGGGCTCGGTGTTGGCACCAGTAATGTTCCTGATTTACGTAAATGATATGGTAGATGGAGTGAACAGTTATGCAAGCCTGTTTGCTGATGATGCAAAGTTCTTGAGAAAGGTAGAGGTTCAAGAGGACTGTAAAATGCTACAGGAGGATCTGGATAGGATACATGATTGGAGCCGGATGTGGGAAATGAAATTCAATGTAAAATATTGGAAATGGGTAAAAGTACCAAGAGGCCATCATTGAATTATTTGATGGGTAATGAACCAATTAGAAAAGCGAGAGAAGAGAAAGATTTGGGAGTGCTGGTCCAGGATAGTTTGTCATCTGAAAAGCACATAAATAAGATAGTTAGAGAGACATATAAACTCTTGACCAATATAAGAGTGGCATTTCATTACATGGATGAGGAGATGATGAAAAAATTGATAGTGGCCATGATCTGCCTCAGGTTAGAATATGCAGCAGTAGTGTGGTCCCCACACAAAAAGAAAGATATAACCAAGATTGAGAGAATACAAAGAACAGTAACCAAGATGGTCCCCAGTCTGGCAGATTTGTCATACAGAGAGAGGCTGGAAAGGCTGGATTTACCTTCCTTAGAGGAAAGGAGAGAGAGGGGCGACATGATTGCAGTGTTCAGGACCATGATAGGAGTAGCTAAAACTGACAGAGAAAATCTGTTTGTGTGGGATGAGAGGGTAACAAGAGGACATGGTATGAAACTAAAGAAGCCAAGCTGCTTGAAGAACATCAAGAAATATAGCTTTCCTTATAGATGCGTAGACCTGTGGAATAGCCTGGACAAAGAAATCGTCCAGTCTAAAAATTTAAACGAGTTTAAGGGAAAATTTGATTTATTGAGAAATAGAGACGGAACCCCACGAGCTTAGCTCATTTCCTGTATATCACAATTAGGTAAATACACACACACAGGAGACACGGGAGAGACGAGACATGCCGCTCCGCTCTACCAAGCCAAATCGGCTCCAAATGGCCCATACCTAAAAAGTATCTTTATATGAGTCAAACTCTGTACTAGGTCCAACTAAATATTGTTCTAATATAAAAGAGAAAGTTTAAGTAAAAGTGTTGTTCCAAAAACAGAATACAACAAATTGTGCAGATGCGCCAAACAGGCGAACCAGCTGTTTAGTGTTTTGGCTATGGCATACAGGAATGTAAACTGTGAGTACATTCTTCTCATACTACCACAAGATGAGCACCATGTTTAGTAAAGAAAATATGGAAGGAGTTCAGAAAAAGGATAAAGGTAGAAAGCAGGATAATGATTTCTACCCGTGGAAATGGAGACGTACAGTAAGTTGGTAAACGAGTGCACAGATTAGAGAAGGCATTTCAGAGTGAAATTGGTGAAATTAAAAAGCAGTTGCTCATACAGAAGGAGGAAAATGCAAACTTAGTAAAGGAAGTTAACAGGAAAGACACAACAATAGATGAGCTTTTAATTGAAGTCAGTACACTCAGAAGGAAGATTAGTGAAATGGCAAACACAGTAGTCAGCCATGAGAGTATTATGGTAGAGGTCAGAAAATGATACCGAGACAGTTAGACAGGCTAGCACTCTGATAGATCATAGCAGTGATATTGAAGAGAAGATAACACAGGTGAATGAAGCGATGCAAAGCTACAAAAATTATGTGGAAACTGTATATGCTGAAATGGTGAAAGTAAAGAAAGACTTAGAAGCAAAAGTTGAAGAAAAGAGCATTAAAAAGGAAGTAAAGCAAATAATCCAAAACAATCCAAAACTGGTCAATGATTCAGCAGACATAAAAAAATCTACAGTAATCACTGGTAATGAGGAGGAGGAAATAAAAAGTAAGATTTCGAGAGACAAAAAGGAGATGACAAATGTAATGAACATAGTGAAGGAAGTATCAGAGGAAATCTGTAGTAAAGACACAGAGGAACACAAAAGGCTAGAGAAATATGAGAGAAATAAATCAAGGCCTCTGAAAGTAACCTTCCACAGTGTAAACACTGTGGAGGAAATACTGAGAAATGCAAACAAGCTTATGGAAAAAGAGGATTTCAAAATATGTGTGGATAAAAAGATGCCTAACTCAAGTGGAACTAAGTTTACTAAAAGAGAAGAGGGAGGAGGCAAAAAACAAAGAATGAGGGAAGATCAGAGGAAGAGAAAAAAACATTTTTTTACAAAGTAATTGGATTGCTGGTACAAAAGTGGTACATAAACAGAATGGAATTAAAAGGAGGAAGGTAGTAGACCCGTCATGACAAGTATATAAACAAGATGATTAAGTTTATGTACTCAGATGTAGATGGAATGGTATCTAAATTACTAGAGATGAATGATTAAATTAAAGAAAAGGAACCACATATTGTCTGCCTAACTGAAACAAAATGAACATCGAGGATATCAAATGATATCCTAAACCTAGAGGAATATAATATATGGAGAAGAGATAGGAGCTTAAAAATGGAGGAGGATTTATGATATTAACAAAGAAAAATCTGCAAGTCAAAGAAATAGAACTAGATATACCCTCACAGGTATAATTGATCGCTGTAGAGATTAGTTCGTCTAAAGGGAAAATAATTGTGGCAAATCTATACATGCCACCCAGATTAAACATTTGGGAAAAAGGTGAATATGAAGACCTGGCAGAGAGTACAATTCTAAGTTTAAGAGCATTACTACATAGATTGGAGGAGAAATCTGAAAGAACTATAATATCTGGAGATTTCAATACAAATATAAATTGGAATACTGTACAGTAGATATAAAAAGCCAGGAAAGCTGTTGGGACCAAAAGCTTTTGGACCTTGTGCAGGAGTTTTTCCTAACACAACATGTAAATGAAAGCACCAGAAAAAGAGGACTAGATGTACCATCAGTACTAGATCTTATATTTACTGGGCAAGAAAATGATACTGACAGTATTATGTATCACCCTCCATTCGGCAAAAGTGACTATGCAGTATTAAATTGCAACTTCAGGATTGCCTATGACTTAGTTAACAGTAATGAAAGCTACAAAAGAGCCTTAAGTATAAAAAGGGAGACTACCATGACCTAAAGAAATACTCCTTAGAAATAGATTGAGAAAAAGAGCTTAGAGGACAAAATTTAAATGTTATACTGTATATAGAAAATTTTGTGAACTTTATGAAATAGGAGTCCAAAATTACATCTCTCAGCACAAAGAAGCAGAAATGACAATAAAGAAATGATTAAGTATAGCATGTAAAAAATCAAATGAAAAAAGAGACTTGTTGTGGAATAGATACAGAAGACACAGTAGTGAGTGGGCATATAACAACTCTAAACAGGCAAGAAACGAATACACAAGAATAAGGAGAGAAGCCCAAAAACGGTTTGAGGAGGACGTCATTAACCCCTAAACCGTGGAGTTGTGGGAGGTGGTCCTGGCACTTCCCCGGGGGGTAAATCGCTCTCTGACTGACTTTTTTTTTTAATATTTGCCAAAAATCAGTTATTTGTCCTAGAATATTATAATTACATATGCATATGGCACATACCTTCTGCTTTCTCCTGGGATTTTTTTTAGCACTCATCAACTACCGTAGGACTTATGGAGAATTCTGAAGCTGGGTAACGAAGTCTCCAGTTTAAACTTCCCCACAGCCCGTAATATGAATACCAATGTCGAATATTATCACTACAGACACTATTCAGTTATTTACGAGCATCCATACTCCCACAAAAAAACACTGTGAAAGCAATTGAAAATGAGAGCCTTCCAGTCGCGCTAGTTCACAGCTCGTATTCGGTCATTTCTTATTCATATACAGTATACATTCACACTTTACATTCCTATTACTTTATTACACTTATATATATCTACAGTCATTTACTGCTTCTCACACGATGTTTTGTTGGGGTAAAGGTCACAGGGCATTTTAAAATGGCCGCCAAAGTGGCGGTAATGGAGGGGCACGACGACGACGTGATTACACCTTCAAGAATGACATTGAACTGAATTAGGTACGTATCTGGGTATAAAAGGGTTCAAATTCAGCCGGAAATGTATGTGCTATGAAATAAGTCGTTGTAAATATTGACAGTACATACTAAATTGGGTTTGTCTAGGTGAATATAAATATCACTCAGGCTTCTCCCCAAATTTCTTATACAGTATATATTTATATCTTGAAAGCCCCGGCTAATTAAAAACAACGCAGAAGCACCCAACTGACAGCCCGTGGCTTGAGCCAATGCCACTGAGCGTCATGAAAGTGACGGCCCGCAGTTAAGTGGTTAACAAAAGTAGTGATCAACCGAAGCTATTTTACAGCTACTGTACATCGGAAGCAAAGCCAAAGTAAAAGACAAAATACACTCCATTATAGATGAAGGGATCCTTTGTGCACATGAGAACGATATTTGTGAAGCACTAAATAAGAATTTCCAATCAGTTTTTACAGAAGAAAATAATTTTGAGTGGGATGATACAGAACATGCATGCCCAAACATATTACCAGATATACAAATACTGTATCAGAAAAAGAAATATAAGAGTTAAGTAAATTTGACAAAGGAAAAGCAATTGGTACAGACAAAATTTCTTGTTGGGTGCTACATGAATGTACAAAGGAGTTAAGTATTCTTAGACCATTATATTTAATATTTAAGGAATCCTTGGGTCAAGGTAAACTACCTGATATTTGGAAGAAATCAAACATTGTCCCCTTATTCAAGAAAGGGAATAGACAAAATCCACTCGACTACCGACCAGTATCACTAACCAGTGTTGTAAGTAAGATACTGGAAAAGCTGATAAGAAAAGTTTAGGTAAACCATCTAGAAGAACACAATATGATAACAGAAAGGTAATTTGGTTTCAGAAAGGGAAAATCATGTGTTTCTAATGTATTAAGCTACTTTGACAGAGTTGCAGAAACACTACAGAAAAGAGAAGGATGGATGGACAGTATCTATCTAGATTTCAAGAAAGGATTTGACAGAGTACCGCACCAAAGACTCTTATGGAAACTGTACGATCAAGGAGGAATTCAAGGCAAACTGTACTGTTGGATGCAAGATTTTCTTAGGAAACGGGAAATGAGAACAGTACTAAGAGGAAACTACTCATCTTGGAGGGAAATGACTAGCGGAGTTCCACAGGGCTCAGTGTTGGCACCAGTTATGTTTTTAGTGTATATAAATGATAGCTAGTAATATTGGAAATGAAAGCTACTTAAATATGTCTGCGGATGATGCAAAAATACGAAGGAGAATTACTAACACAGACTCTTGTAAAGAACTACAAGAAGAATTAAATAAACTTGATGAAAGGAGTAATAAATGCAAATGGAATTCAATGTTGACAAGTGTTTTGTAATCAAGTTTGGTAAACGTGGGAAAAGACCAGAGTGGGATTATAAGCTAGGAAGTAAAACTCTACACATATCAGAAAGAGAGAGGGTCTTAGGTGTGATTATTAATAACAGACTGTCTCTGGCTGACCACATAAATGAGAAGGTATGGAACTTGTATACCCTGCTTGCAAATATGAGAATAGCATTCACATACATAAATGAAGACATGCTGAGGAAGATAATAACATCCTTCATCAGACCAACCCTGAAGTATGCATCAGTAGTTTGAAATCCTCATCTCAAGAAACACATAGATAAGATTGAAAAAGTTCAAAGGGCTGCTACAAGATGGGTACCGAGTTTAAGGGATCTAAGCTTCTATGAAGAAAGACTAGAAAAACTGAATCTGCCAACACTACAGGAGAGAAGGAAAAGAGGAGACATGATTATGCTATATAAATGCATATCAGGGAAGGGGAAAATAGACATAAATGAATATATATAAGCTATGGGGAAGCATCAGCAAGAGGACACTGCAAAAAATTGCATAAAAAGAGAGGTGATAAAGACGTAAGGAAATTTAGTTTCCCAAATAGGGCAGTTGATCAGTGGAATACACTACCGAATGAAGTAGCATGTGCCAAAACAGTTCATAAATTTGAGGAGATGTATGAAAATGGTTTAAGACATGGAACAGTAGGAGCTTGACTCATTCCTGTAAAGGTACAGTTAGGTAAGAACAATTAGGTAAGAACAGACGCACACAGTGGAACTAGAAAGTTTTCTTGGGTTGCATCATGGCAGAAAGGGATAGCTCATTGTTTACAACTGGTGGCGTTCATTTTGTGGGCTTCTCCAATGAGGATAAGGGTAAAGGAAGTACAAAACTGAACCAAACAAGAGTAGCAGGAGTGGAGAAGATGGCAGAGAGGAACATCCAGGAGTTAAAAAAGGTATGGACAGTAATTATAGAGTTACAGGAACGGACCTTAGAACAGGAGAAAGAGATTAAGATATGCAGAGCATGTTGGAAAATGTGCACATGCAGTGCTGAACAAGAAGGACAAGTTACAGAATTAAAAATGAGTAACGAATCTGCCTCAAATGAAATAAAACAGCTCAAGAGGGAAAATAAGAGGTTGGAAGAAGAAAGGGACAGGAAGAAAAGTAGAACTAGATGGGCTTGAATCAGAATCAAGGATGCAAGTTGAACACATTAAGGAATTCAAGGAGCAACACAGGGGGGTGGAAGAAAATTCAAGAGGAAGGAAATATTAATTTGAAAGATTATAGAACAACAAAGCAAGGAAAAGGTGGACAAGGAAGTGGTTAGGGCACTAAGAAGTAGAGAATCTTTAGTCAGGGATGTAGCAGACAAGAAAAGATGCGTGATAATTTCAGGAGCAGAAGAGAAACGTATGACAGTAAGATCAGAAAGGGAAAGAGAAGAACTGAGTAATGCTAAAGAGGTAGCATCAGTTGTTATGGAGGGTAACGACAAATCTCAAGAAGAGATTGAAGAAGTGTTTAGGCTAGGAAAGTACGAGGAAGGAGTGGCGAGGCCACTTAAAGTTTAAGTCTCAAGTAATGGTAAATGAAATCATCAACAGAACATGGAAATTTTCAGACAAACAAGAGTTCAAGAATGTTTGGATAAGGAGAGATGCTAATGAGGAAGAAAGAGCTAAAATAAAGGAGTTAGTAAAGGAAGTAAAGGCAAAAAATGAACAACGAACGGAGGAAGAGAAGACAGTGTTCTGTTGGAAAGTTGTGGATCAGAAGATGAGGAAGTGGTAGTGATGGATAGAGGGAGAGAAGACAGAATAAAGAGCAATGAAAAAGGTTGGAAAGTGGCATATACTAATGTTCTATCTATCTATCTATTGCCAGACGACGCCTTAATCCCGAACGGGGTGGCCACAAACAAATTGCCTCCATGTCACTGTGTCCCCTGTCATTTCACTACCATGCTCCCAACTCACACCCCCCTCTCTCATATACCTCTCCACTCCATCCCTCCATCTCATCCTCGGCCTCCCCTTCCCTCTCGCCCCCTCCACCTCACTCACATACACTCTCCTCGTCAGTCTTTCACTCTCCACATGCCCAAACCACCTTAACGTGTTTTTCCTAACGCTTCCCATCACGTCCTCAACCACACCATAACGCTCCTTCACTTCCTCATTTGTTAGTCTGTCTCTCCATGTGACTCCACATGCTCCTCTCAAATAACTCATTTCCACCGCTCTTACTCTTGACTTCTGTCCTTCCAACAGGGTCCAAGCTTCACTTCCATATGTCAGAGTTGGTATCACAATACTTTCATGTAACAACTTTTTCACTTCCATGCTCACCTCCCTGTGTCTTATCACTGCTTTCAACGAACCAGCAACCTTCCTTCCCTGCTGCACCCTTTCGAGCACTTCACCCTCCAGACTTCCATCCTTACTCATCACACTGCCCAAGTACTTAAATTCACTCACATTCTCCATATCCTTCCCATCCAGTCTCACTGTACATTCACTGGCTTCACTTCTCTCGAAGACCATTACTTTACTCTTCCCCACATTCACCTTTAGATTCCGTTTCTTACACACTCTTCCAAACTCATCTACCAAGCCTTGCAGCCCCCCTTCATCTTTGCTCAACAACACAGTATCATCTGCAAACAACAGTACAGGGAGTTTCCAAATACTGCCCTCTCTCACTAGGGCCGCTCCAACATCCACTGCCCGACCTTGTATCTCTTTTATAACCCCATCCATATACAGATTGAACAACCATGGAGACATGACACATCCTTGCTTCAATCCAACCTTCAAATGGAAAGATTCACTCAGTTTGCCATCCACACGCACTGCAGCCTTAGCACCCTCATACATACTCTTCACTGCCTTCAACAACTTCCCATCCACTCCATATATTCTTAATACCTTCCACAAACCTTGTCTATCCACCCTGTCATATGCTTTCTCCAGATCCATGAAGGCTGCATACAACTTCTTGCCCTTCTCTAGAAACTTTTCCACTAAGGATCTAAGAATGAATATCTGGTCTACACAACCTCTTCCCTTCCTAAAACCTCCTTGTTCTTCTCCAACTAATTCCTCAGTAATTTCCCTAACTCTGTCAATAAGTATCCTACCATATATTTTTCCTATTACACTGAGAAGGCAAATGCCCCTATGATTACCACACACTGCTTTTTCCCCTTTTCCTTTGTACAGAGGAATAATTATACCTGACTTCCAATCCTCCGGGACTCTACCCTCCTCCCAAGCCAATCTGCACACCTTCCACATCCATTCTATTACTATCTCTCCCCCATGCTTCAGCATTTCACCACACACTCCATCAATTCCTGGGGCTTTCCCCATTTTAACTTTCTTCATTGCTTCCACCACTTCCATCCTGGTGATTTCTTCCTCTCTTCTCACAACCCTCCTTCTCCCTGCCATTCCCCAGCCACTTATACTTGCATTACTTTCATTCTCTATGTTCAACAGTTCATTAAAGTGTTCTCTCCATCTGTTTACTTTTTCTCCCTTCTCCACTAGTAATCTACCATTTTTATCTTTCACACCCCCACTGACTTCGTTGGCACCCTGTCTAGGTCTCTTTACCTCCTTCCAGAACATTTTCTTACATTCCCTCCACTTTGCACTCAAATTCCTTCCAAATTCCTCATCCACTCTCTTCTTACTCTCTCTTACCAATCTTTTCACCTCCCTCCTCCTCACTACATATAACTCTCTCGTCTGTCTCTCAGCTTCTCCGTTGCCCCCGTTCCTCATCCACTCATTATATGCTTTCTTCTTTTGTGCCACAGCCTCTCTCACCTCTTCAGTCCACCATGCTGTTCGCTGAACCCCCTTTCGTCTTCGCTTCACCCCACACACCACCTCACATACTGCACAGATTTCTTCTGTGAATACCTTGCACACACCTTCCACGTCCCCCATCTGCTCCAATCTATATTTACCCAATCGCTCTTCCACTTCCCTTTTATATTCAGCCTTTATTCCATCTTCTTGTAACTTTTCTACCCTCCTTGTAACAAATACTTCCTCCTGTCCTTCCCTTTTCCTCCATCTTGTTTGGATTCTAATTCTGGCCACCACCAAGTGGTGGTCAGAAAGTCCACTCTCCCAGCCTCTATATACTCTTGCATCCATTATACATCTTCTCATCCTTTCATCCACACACACATAGTCAATCATTGCCTTCCGTTCATTCATTCCCCCGTCCTCTCTTCTCACCACTCGCCATGTATACCTATGGATCATTTTGTGCCTGAAGAGGGTATTAGCTACCACCAACCCCCTCCCAGCACAAATGTCCACTAAAGCACTGCCATTCTCATCCATCTCTGCAGGCACACTCCACTCACCAACCACTCCATCCACCTTCTCATTCCCCACTTTTCCATTCATATCTCCAATCAGAAACACTCTCTCATTCCTTTCAAACTTTTCCAAGCAGGCTTCCACATTTGTCCAAAACTCTTCTCTCACTCTACTTACACGATCTTGCGTTGGCACATACACGCACACAATTGCCCACATTTGTAGTCCAACTTTCACTCTTACCCACACAATCCTTGACCCAACTGATCCATACTCTCTTACATTCTCCTTCCACCTGTTGCTCACAACAATACACACTCCCTCTTTCGCCCTCTCATTCTCACCCACTCCCGCGCATATACCCCATCCATATTCCCATTCTCTCACACTCTCACCTCGCCATGTAGTTTCAGTTATTCCACATATATCCACTTTTGCACTCTCAAGCACATGTACAATCTCTCTCTCTTTCACCTCATCATTCATACCCCTTACATTCCAGGTCGCAATCTTTACATCTTCCTTTGTCCGATCCTTTTTCGTCAACTTTTGGTCAGTCCTGGTCCGAGGCTTCCTGTTCGTATATTTAGTTGATGGTTTAATATCAGCAAGGTTAGAAATCAACGATTTCTTGAGGTTACACGAACAAGATATTAGGTGCTTTGTAGAGACCAAGTTAAGAGAGGATATTGGTATCCATATGGGAGATGGTAAATACCAACTGTGGAGAAGAGACAGAAAAAAATGGGAGAAGTGATGATAGCAGTGAAGAACAACATCAATATGGATAATGTGAAAATGAGAGAGGGTAGGGCTGATGTGATAAAAATCAAATTAGTAACTGGGGAGATTGGCAGCAGAGACATCGCAGTAGTATGTGTTCCCCCTAAGACAAGGACATGGAATGTCGATGAATAGGAGGAGATGTTAGAAAAAAAATGGAAAGAGGAGTGATGATAGCAGTGAAGAACAGTATCAATGTGGATAATGTGAAACTGGGAGAGGGTAGGGCTGAAGTGATAAATATGATATTAGAAATTGGAGAGAATGCCAACAGAGACATCACAGTACTGTATGTTCCCCCTAACACAAGGGCATGGAATGATGAATAGCAGGAGATGTTGTCTGACATGGTTAGATATCTACAAAAAGTGATTGAGAAAAGCAACAACATAATTCTGATGGGTGATTTTAATTGTAAAGAGGTGAACTGGGAGGAATGGGACTCAGGAGGCAGTGAAGATTTGTGGGGCACTATATTGATAAATATAGCAATGAATAATGTAATGACCCAGTGGGTCAAAGAAGAAACAAAATTCAGAGGTGATGACACACCAGCAAGACTAGATTTACTTCTAACCAAAGAACATGACATAATTGAATCTTTGAAATATCTGTGTCCTACAGGAAAAAGTGATCATGTGGTCATTGAGTTCCAGATGATAAAAGGGAATGTGGTGCCAAGGGATTTATAGGCAAGGAACATACATCTCTGGGAAAGCAGACTTTACAGGACTGAGGAAATTTTTCAAAATGTGGGTTGGAGAAAATTCAGAGAAACGAGAGATACAGAGGAAGTGGGATATCTATCTAGACCTCTATAATTTGGGAGTGGAAAAATATGTACCAAGAGTAAGTGGGAAAGAAAACCGGAAAAAAGATTGGTTTAACAGAAGGTGTATGATAGCAAAAAAAGAGAGGGACATAGCATGGAACAACTGGAGAAAGAGAGGTAATAATAGAACAATGGAAGAATATAGAAGAACTAGAAATGAATATACAAGAATATGTAGGGAGGAAGAAAGGAACTTTGAAAATGGTATAATTGACAAATGTAAGGATGAACCCAAATTGTTTTTTAGATTTGTTAATGGCAAATTGAAACAAAAGGAGGAAAACTGGAAGTAGAAAGAGAGGTCTATAAAGATGCGACAATGCAAGCTAAAATAATGAACAAATGTTTCCAGTCAGTTTTCAGTAAAGAAAGGGATTTTATGGAGGGAGAGGGAGTGACCAGAAATGCAGTGATAGAAGATATAGAAGTGAAGTGCAGGAAGTGTATAAATTGCTGGAAAATTAGATATGAGGAAAGCCCCAGGACCAGACTGAATCTCTAACTGGGTGCTGAAGTAATGCAGAGAACCACTGGAGGATAAGATTCATGGTTTAATTGTGTGTTCTCTGGAAGAAGGGAAAGTGCCTCGGGAATGGAAGAGGGCCTGTGTGGCACCAATTTATAATAGAGGAAACAAGGAAGAACTGAATTATAGACCAGTGTTCCATGGTCGCAAAATTGTGCGAGAGAGCTGAAAGACAGATGGATAAAATATCTGGAGGATATGAACATTTTGGCTGAAAGTCAGTTTGGAATCAGAAGTGGAAGGTTGTGTGTTTCCAGTTTGTTGAGCTTTTACTTGAGCGATTGACATGCTACAGGAGAGAGACAGTTGGGTGGATTGTGTATATTTAGATTTGGAGAAAGCCTTTGACAAGGTACAGTCACGCTTCCTAATTTAGACCCACCCCGAGCCAAGACCAGAGCTGAGGGAGGCAGTAGCCACCGCTCTTAAACGAATGTATTTATTTATTAAGAGAAATAATATATTCAGGTCTTACCTTTTTTTATGCCTTATGTTTTCCAAAATCTACTGTCTAAAACTGTCCAGCATTGTCCTCTTCAGTAAATGATTGTTTCATAAGAGGTGAGGGTGAAAAGGAATGCAGTAAGGTAGAGAATGAACGTTGGATGCGAGAGGGAGGGGGGGGGGATAGAGGGGTGGTGTGGGGGGGGATAGTAAACGCGTTAGCCGTGGCTACTGCCTCCCTCAGCTCTGGGCTTGGCTCAGGGTGGGTCTAAATTAGTGAGCGTTACTGTACCCCACAAGCGACTAATGTGGAAATTGGAGCACATAGGATGACTGAACAGAAACTTCCTGGAGTGGATGAGAGACTTCTTGAGAGACAGACAAATGAGGACATTGATAAAGGACAGGATGTGTGGATGGAGGGAAGTAACAAGTGGAGTCCCACAGGGCTCAGTGTTAGTGCCAGTAGTGTTCCTGATTTACATAAACAGTATGGTAGATGGAATGAACAGTTATGCAAGTCTGTTTGCTGATGATGCAAAGATCTTGAGGAGAGTAGAAGTTGAGGAAGACTGTAAATTGCAGCAGGAGGACCTGGATAAGATTCATGATTTGAGCGGGATGCGGGAAATGAAATTCAACACAAAAGAATGTAAAATACAGGAAATGGGTAAAAGTACCAAGAGGCCATCACTGAATTATTTGATGGGTAACGAACCAATCACAAAAGCGAGAGAAGAGAAGGACTTGGGAGTGCTGGTCTGGGATAGTTTGTCACCTGATAAGCACATTAACAAGATAGTTAGAGAGACGTACAATCTCTTGACCAACATCTATCTATCTATAGCCCAACACCCTAATCCCGCAAAGGGTGGCCACAGACAGAACCCCTCCAAGTCACTCTGTCACCCACCATTTGCCTACCCTCCCCCCAGCTCACTCTCCCCTCCCTCATATACCTCTCAACTCCATCCCTCCACCTCATCCTCGGCCTTCACCTCCCTCTCCCTCCCTCCACCCCACCTGCATACACCCTCTTAGTCAGTTTTTCATTCTCCATTCTCTCCACATGTCCAAACCACCTCGTTGTATTTCTCCTAATCTTCTCAACCACATCCACATCCACCCCACAACGTTCCTTCACTTCTTCATTCGTCAACCTGTCCCTCCATGTCACTCCACATGCTCCTCTCAAGTAACTCATTTCCACTGCTCTACTAGTTACCCTCTAGCAAGGTCCATGCCTTGCTTCCATACATCAGGGTAGGGATCACGATACTATCATGCAGTGACTTCTTGACTTCCATACTCACCTCCCTATTTCTCATCACCGCTTTCAATAAACCAACAACCTTCCTTCCCTTCTGTACCCTTTCAAGTATTTCATCCCCCAAACTTCCATCCTTACTCATCATCCTTCCCTCCTCTTTTCTACTCTGATGGCTCTGTAGCTATTTCTTCTACTGGTAAAGCAGATCTCTTCGCTCAGACTTTCTCCTCCAATTCCACATTAGACGATTCTGGTGCTATTCCTCCATCACTTCCCCCCTCTGACTTCCTCTTGACTTACATTAAAATTTCTTCAGCTGATGTATTTTCTGCCATCACTGGCCTCAATACTAACAAGGCATATGGTCCTGATGGAGTCCCTCCTGTTGTCCTCAAAAACTGTGTTTCTGTGCTTACACCCTGCCTAGGTAAACTCTATCGCCTTTGTCTGTCAACTTGTAGCTTTCCTTCGTGCTGGAAGTTTGCTCTCACTCAGCCAGTCCCAAAGAAGGGTGACCATTCCCAACCCTCTAACTATCATCCAATTGCTTTAACATCCTGTGTATCAAAAGTTTTCGAGTCAATTCTTAACAGAAAAATTTAAAAGCATCTTTCCTGTCACAACCTTCTTTCTGATTGTCAGTATGGGTTCCGTCAGGGACGCTTCACTGGCGATCTTCTCACCTACCTTTCAGACTCCTGGTCATCCTCCTTTCGGGACTTTGGCAAAAGCTTTGCCATTGCACTTGACATCTCAAAGGCTTTTGATTGAGTCTGGCATAAATCTTTAATTTCCAAACTGCCCTCCTACGGTTTCTATCCTTCTATCTGTGCCTTCATCTCTAGCTTCCTTTCTGGTCGTTCTATAGCCGCTGTTGTAGACGACCATCGTTCTTCTCCTAGACCTATCAACAGTGGTGTTCCTCAGGGCTCTGACCTATCACCAACTCTCTTCCTTTTATTCATCAATGACCTTCTAAGCTGTACATCTAACCCTATCCACTCATATGCTGATGATTCCACCCTTCACCTTTCCATTCGGTTTCTGCAACGTCCATCTCAGCAGTTACTTCAACAAAAAAGGGATGAGGCTATGGCACACGTAATGTCTGACTTGGCTCATATCTTTGATTGGGGTAAAAATGATCTTGTTATTTTTAATGCATCAAAAACTCAGTTCTTACACTTATCAACCCGACAAAATCATCCCCAGGATTACCCACTAATGTTTAATAATGAACAGTTATGTCCTGCATCATCCTTGAACATGCTTGGGGTTTCATTCTCTCGGGATTTGTCTTGGAAAGAACATATTACATCTCTTGTGAAATCTGCTTCCAAGAGATTAGGTGTGCTAAGCCGATTCCAAACTTTCTTTACCCCTGCACAGTTGTTGACCTTGTACACGGGTTTTATTCGTCCGTGTATGGAGTACAACTCTTATGTGTGGGGAGACTCCCCATATGCAGCTCTTCTCAATAGGGTGGAGTCAAAGGCTTTTCGTCTCATTAACTCTCCTCCTCTTACTGATTCCCTTCAACCTTTGTCTCTTCGCCGCACTGTTGCATCTTTATCTCTCTTCTATCGCTACTTCAATGGTCACTGTTCCTCTGAACTGTCTGCTTGCATCCCTCCACCTCTATGACGGGCACGTAGTACCCGTCTAGCAACAAACTTTCATCCCTTTTCTGTCCAACTCTCTAATGCAAGAGTTAACCGTTACTCCCAGTCCTTCATTTATGCAACTGGTCAACTCTGGAACTGTCTTCCTCTGTCTGTTTTTCCTACTTCCTATGATCTCCAGTCTTTCAAACGCAGTGGGTCCAGGCATCTCGAATTGAACGGATCTTGAATTTGGCTCTCTTTTGTATTGTTTTTGTTTATTCTTGGAGGGAACGGTATGCGGGCCTGTGGCCTTTGGTTCCTTCTTCCTTGCATAAACACACACACACACACACACACACACACACACACACACACACACACTCTGCCCAAGTACTTGAATGCACTCACATTCTCCATATCCTCACCATCCAGTCTCACTGTACATTCTGTGACTTGATTCCTCTCAAACACCATAACTTTACTTTTGTTCACATTGACTTTCAGATTCCTCTTCTTACACACTGTCCCAAATTCATTCACCAAACCTTGCAAGTCCCCTTCATCTTCATTCTACTGTATCATCAGCAAACAACAACACTGGAGTCTTCCACATCTTGCCCTCATTCAT
This sequence comes from Birgus latro, assembly GCA_018397915.1. Lineage (NCBI taxonomy): Eukaryota > Metazoa > Arthropoda > Malacostraca > Decapoda > Coenobitidae > Birgus > Birgus latro. Next base: position 28,729 of record JAGKTI010002062.1, read on the forward strand.
TAGAGCCATTCTACATCTACTGCCCTACCTTGCAACTCCTATACAACCCCATCCATGTATATATTAAACAGCCATGGAGACATCACACAACCCTGTTTCAGTCCCACTCTCACGTAGCTCACCATCCACTCGCACAGTAGCTCTAGCTCCTTCGTACATGCTCTTCACAGCATTCAACAATTTCCCCTCCACTCCATATATTCTTAATACCTTCCACATACCTACCCTGTCTATTCTGTCATAAGCTTTCTCCAAGTCCATGAAGGCAGCTTACACTTTCTTTCCCTTCTCTAGATACTTCTCCACTAAACATCTTAGAACAAATATCTGATCTACACACCCTTTTCCCTTCCTAAATCCCCCTTGTTGTTCTCCAGCTAACTCCTTTGTTATATGCCTAATGCTGTCAATAAGTATTCTACCATATATATTTCCAGTCACACTAAGAAGGCAAATAAATACCCCTGTGGTTACCACATACCTCTCTCTCCCCTTTTCCTTTATATAAAGGAACAATTATACCTGATTTCCAGTCCTCTGGAACCCTTCCCTCTTCTCAAGCCAATATACACAACTTCCATATCCATTCCACAGCAATCTCACCCCCATACTTCAGCATTTCACCACATACTTCATCAATTTCTGGGCCCTTTCCCATCTTGATCTTCTTCAATGGTTCCACTACTTCCGCCCTACTGATCTCTTCCTCCCTCCTCTAACCTCTTCTTCTCCCAGCCATTCCCCAACCACTTATTATTGCTCTGCTCTCACTCTCTACATTCAACAAATCCTCAAAGTGCTCCTTCTATCTCCTCAATTTCTCTCTCTTCTCCACCAGCAATCTATTATTCCCATCTTTCCCTCCCCTACTATTTCCCCTTTCACACTGTCTTACTTTCTTTACCTCCTTCCAAAACAATTTCTTACTCTCCCTCCATTTTACACTCGGATTCCTCCCAAACTCCTCATCCACTTTCTTCTTACTCTCCTTCACCAGTCTCTTCACCTCTCTTCTCCACCTCACATATACCTCTCTGTTCTCTCCCTCATCTTTCCCCTACCTCTGTTCGCTAGCCATTCACTATATGCCTTCTTTTGTTCCACTGCTCGTTTCACCTCATGATCCCACCATGCTGTCTCTTGCACACCCCTGCAACTCCTCCTCACTCCACAAACCTCCTCACATGCTGCGCCTATCTCTTCCGTGAAAATCTTAACATACATCTTCCACCCCTTCCATCTGCTCTAGCTCATACCTTCCCAATCTTTCTTCCACTATTCTCTTATACTCTGCCATATTCTCACTATCTTGTAACTTCTCCACTCTTCTCACAGGAGCTATTTCCTCCTGTCTTCCCCTTGGTCTCTTCACCCACTTTCTTTGCAGCCTCAGCTTGGCCCTCACTAAGTGATGGTCAGAGATTCCACTCCCTCACCCTTTCCACACTCTTGCATCCAACACTTGCACACTTGTCTTTTCATTCACTCATCCACACACACGTAATCTATCATTGCCTTCCGTTCTACAAGTTCACCATCCGTCCTCTTCAAGACTCTCCATGTATACCTGTGGATCATCTTGTGCCGAAAGTAGGTGTTGGCTATTGCCAACCCCTTACCAGCCCAGATGTCCACCAAGGCACTACCATTCCCATCCACCTCAGCTGGCACACCCCACTGACCAACTACTCCATCCACTCGCACATTCCCAGCTTTGACTAACATAAGAGTGGCATTTCATTACATGGATGAGGAGATGATGAAAAAATTAATAGTGGCCATGATCCATCCCAGGTTGGAATTTGCAGCATTAGTGTGGTCCCCACACAAAAAGAAAGATATAAACAAGATTGAGAGAATACAAAGATCACCAGCCAAGATGGTCCCTAGCCTGGCAGATCTGTTGTACAGAGAGAGGCTGGAAAAGTTGAGTCTGCCTTCCTTAGAAGAAAGGAGAGAGAGGGGCGACATGATTGCCGTGTTCAGGGCCACGATGGGAGTAGATAAGCGACATGATTGCAGTGTTCAGGGCCATGATGGGAGTAGATAAGCGACATGATTGCAGTGTTCAGGGCCATGATGGGAGTAGATAAGCGACATGATTGCAGTGTTCAGGGCCATGATGGGAGTAGATAAAATTGACAAAAGATCTGTCTGTGTGGGATGGGAGAGTAACAAGAGGACACGGAATGAAACTGAAAAAGCCAAGTTGCCTGAAGGATATCAAGAAATATATAGTTTTCCATATAGATGCATAGACCCATGGAATAGCCTGGATGATGAGATCGTCTAGTCTAAAAACTTAAACGAGTTCAAAGCAAAATTTGACTCACTGAGAAACAGAGACGGGACCACATGAGTGTAGCTCATTTCCTTTATATCACAGCTAGGTAAATACAACTAGGTAAACACACACACACACACACACTCACACAGCAGCTTTTGTAGTACAGATGAGTCCAAGGCAAGCCTATCATAATACACAACATGAAGGGTAGGAGACCTTCTTACACCTGTGATCTCATTATACAGCATAATCAATAGTCAGAGAACACTTAGCCACTTCTTAGGTACTTGAACCTGCACACCATACATGGTTGTCACCCCAGATGCTGCCTCAGACCATTAGACCATCAGGTGTTAAGCCTTAGAATAAAAAGGAGCATCAGCTTTTTTATGTCCAAGAAATGTAATTTCAGTTATGCCGTTTGCTAGGTCTTCTGAACTCCCCAAAATATTAGTAGAATCATAGGAAAAATGTAATTTATGTTTAATAATAAATATGGAAGGCAGTACCATTAACCACTTAACCGCGGGTCGTCACTTTCGTGACGCTCAGTGGCGATGGCTCGAGCTGTGGGCCGTCATTTGGGTGCCTCTGTTTTCTTTTTAATTAGCCAAGGCTTTCAAGATATAAACATATATGAAAAACTGTAGGAGATTCCTGAGTGCTATGTATATCACTCAGGCTAGTTTTGGCCAATATTTTTTAAAAATGAGTCAGAGCGCGAATTACCACCGGCTGGAAGTGCCAGGACCGCCTCACACAACCCCACGGTTTAGGGGTTAAACAGTAAACTTAAAATGCATAGGGTTGTGTAGTAGTTCTCTATGTGTTTAACACCCTTTTTTTTTCCTCAAATGATAGAATTTCTGATTTACAAATTGCTGCTGCAAATGGAACCCGTACTTGAATTGAGTACCTCCTTTATCCTTAAAATCCGCAAATTGTCCAAAGTTTGCAAAGTATAGGAAGTTCAGATCACAAACTACCAGAATTGGTAATATTTATGATACTGCATGTTGGACAGGTATTGAAAAAGTAATGCAGAAAGTCTTTTTTATATATTATTTGTTTACTTTTTTCTGTAGGTTCATATTTGACTGCAGAAAAAGTGCCTATCAAACTTCCATTGTTGTCAAAAAAACGTTGTTTGCCATTACCCCCTGTTTCCATTACCATTTATTTGGATAACCTTGTCATATTTTAAAACTCATTGCTTGCTTTTTATGAGAACTGCTTTATATAAAATGTGAGCTGTATTTGTGATGTGACTACATGTGTACTGTATGATAATGATAAGTGTGTGTTACTCTGAGCTGTACAATCTTACAGATCACTGGCAGATAATAAGGTGACGTGTATTTCCCCTGGGGCCTTCACACACCTCCCGGCACTAACACAGATGTAAGTAGTGGTAATAGCCAATCCAATATTACCCTCTTGTGGTACTGTAGAGGGGCCTGAGTTCTGTACAGTTAAGGGTAGACAGGTGGTGGAGAGGGATGTTTGTATGTGGTGGCATTGATATTACTGGGCAAAACACCGTCAGCTCACTCCCTGTTCCCTGAAAAGAAAATGGTGGACTGCAGGAAATGGGCAGCTTCAGCCTGCAGTTCAGGTTCATGTGCAGATGAGCTTGGGACAACAGTATTTGCAATAACAGCAACTGTAACAGGAATAAGACTAGATGACCAACCTACTTTCCTTAATGGCAGAACATGATCAATAAACTTCCTACTCACCTCATGGGGAAGGAGTTTATTCACCGCTGTCTGTGTGATTGAGGTGTTCTGACCAGTGCACCACCTGCAAAAAAGCATTCATTTTAACCTGTCCAGTCCCCCCGACGTATGATGCATGTCACAACTTTTTTTCACGCTGAGACCCACCGACGTGCATTGTACTTCAGTCAATTGCAAGGTTCATCGTTTGCACATCTTTCAAGATTCGTGGGTGATTTTTGTTAGGCATATGTGGGAGATCTTCCTCTACTCCCAGCCAGGCAGCAACACTGCCTGACCCTGTTCAACCCCCCCCCCCCCACCACCCTCAGGGTGGTGCACGATTTTCTCGAAACTCACCTTTTAGCAGTGACCTGGCCAGCAAAGACACGTAGCACTGCAGTCTTTCTGACAACGAAATTCAAGGGGAAAATGATTCCTGATGTGGAGGACAAAGATTCACCAGAGTTAGTAATAAACAGAAGTAATGAGGAGGTAATATCGCCAAGTTAGGTGCAATATGTTGATGTATTTGGTAAGGGAACAGCAGTTACATCGCCTATATTATTGTGTGAAAAGCAATATACTCTTGTACTACATATAAATTCTTACCAAATAAATAAATATCTACAAGGCTGTGTGGTTTTGGTTAAGTTTCGCTCACATAGGGATTGTATATGGAGCACAGCATGATAAAAAATGGTTGTCAGGTGAGGGATCTTTTACCTGTTTAGAATATTTTTCACTTCAGGTGAGCGCTTTCTCAATGAATTTTCGATGTTTCTCACCAAAACCGAAGGTTTGAGCCCCCCCCCCAAAAAAAAAGTTGAAAATCGGTCAGGTTCTGGGGGTGAGTTGGGTAAAAAAGCGGTCAGGACCGGGTGGGTTAAGGAGGGTGTGACTACAGAGGTTTAGTTTCAGCATGCTGATCTGTTTTGTATATCTTTGTCAGATGTGATTATGAATCAATGAAGTACAGTACTAGGTTTAACCCCTATCTGCTGGGTAATGTTTATACACGTCACAATCAGGGTGCTATGTGGCCATCGGGTCGCGGCTATACATGCAAGTGTCTTCCTACCACCATTTGAACCAGCCACCATTTCATCTCAGCACCAAAGGGTAGGGAGGAAGTCCCTTAATAGCACACAGGCGAGAGTCAGTCTGTCCTGTGCTTTTGTCAGGTGTACAATGAAGTCTTCAGGTTCCTATTTGTCTGATTCCATCCATGCCACCTGTAGCCAGGTGCATCATCCACCCCTGCCAGTCCTTCTTCCAAGGATACTAGAGAAGGGCTCAGTGATAGTGCCATAAGACATGCCTTGGATGCAACAGTGTCTAGTTTATCTAGTATTGGAGAAGTTATCACGGTGAGAGCAAAACTATAGTCGGCACCATGGGCAGCCACACGAACACGTCCTGCTCTCGCGCAAAAAATTAGTTCTCTTCCTTATGTCATTACTCATCAATGCAACAACCTACAGACCTGGGGATACTTTCATTCTTAAGAGGAAGGGTTGTTGAGTAAAATTTTATTTCCCTAAGTGCTATACTTTCCAAGATATTAAGGTTTGAAAACAAGCATTGTCTGGGAAATTGCCCATAGTGAGGTGACAACTGCATTAAAAATAGCCCAGTGTTTGGGGGTTAAGGATTATTTACACAAAGGCTAAGTAGAGTGGGATGAAGAAATGCTGTTGAGTTAGGATAAACTTAGGAACTTATGTGAGAGCTTGTAGGAAGTTATATGAAAGCCAGTTGAGGATAACAGAGTGAAGGATTGGAGCCAGTCTGAAGTAAGGCCAGTAAGGAAGATTTCTTCATACCACATTTTCATGGAGCAGCAGTTGAAAGGACAGTCTGGAGTATCTCCTTTTTCTTCCTCATCCTTTTTCTCCTCCTCCTCCCTTCATCTCCTCCTTCTAACCTTATTTCCCACTATCACTAGGGATTGGATGCTGGAGAAGGGCAACTTTGTATAGTGACATTAATATAATGACCTTGAATGCCCTCGCCATCCCCCAAAGGAGAATAGTGGACTGCAGGAATAGGAAACCTTCAGACTGCAAGATACCTGGTTTACATTTATATAACCCTAGGATCACAACAACAACAACAAGTGGTGATATGTATTGATGGGAACATCAGTAGGAAGAGATTGGAAACCCAGTTCTGATAAAAGAGGTGGGTGGTGCGATTATCCTGTAGTCCATTTACACCACTGTACCGATATCACGCTTACCCCAGGAACAGAAAAAAGAAAATAATGTAACAGTACGTTAGTACTAATGGTGAACCTCCACAAGACAGTGAAGATACAAAAATAGTAGACTCATGCTGTGAAGTTTACTGTTTTCCATGAGTGATGAATGTAAGTATCCTTTGATTTAAAACTGATTCAGTTGCTGAAAGCACAGTGGTGAGGTGAAGAATTTTGTGTCAAGCAAGTTTTAATATAGGATCATTTGGGATGCGTGTGCATTTGAGGCAGCTGAAAATTTTCATCTAGGATTTTTTTACTTGTCTTTAATTCAGCTTAATATGGAAAGAACATATATCTATCTGTCTGTCTATAGCCAGACACCCTAATCCCATAAGGGGTGGCCATTTGTCTTTGAGTTACAGTAGTTGTTTTATAGGGAGGGGCATTGACCCTCCACCAACCCACTTGTTGACACACAGGGAACATTTTATGGGTTGGTTACATGATTACCACCCATTGTTGTAGATGGTTTCCTAGCCTACAGGAAACCATTAGGCTTGTCATTCAATGTAAAGCCACCTGAAAAGAAAAGAAGAGTAGTAAAAAGCAACAGGAAGATGGGAGAGATAGAAGGAGAGGAGGGGTGACACAGAAGAAGAATGATAAAGATGAAGGGAGAAGTAGGCAGCCGTACCGAGTGGATGATCATCACCACCACCTGCCAGCAAAAGAATCCATCCATCCATCCATCCATCATCCAATCCTACATTGCCCCATGAGGAGCATAGGAGCCTGGGGCTAGGCAAGTTGGTCCTGACATTTAAGATGACAGTGACCAGCCTTACTCATCCCTGAGTGGCATTACATGAGAAATAAGCCCCAACCACCCCTTGGATATAAACCTTCACCGGCTCAATCCGATTGGAGTGCCGTAATTACCCACTAAACCACCAGGTGCCAAAATTTGGTTGTATGGTTACCACCAAGCATAGTAACCATATAACCAAATTTTGGTGCCTGGTGGTTTAGTGGGTAATTATGGCACTCCAGTCTGATTGGAGGTGAAGGTTTATATCCAAGGGGTGGTTGGGGTTTATTGCTCACGTAATGCCACTCAGGCATGTGTGGGGCCAGTCACTCTCATCTTAAATGCAAGGACCAACTTGCCTAGCCCCAGGCTCCTACGCTGGATGATGGATGGATCAATCAATTCTTTTGCTGGTAGGTAGTGGTGATGATCATCCACTAGGGCTGCCTACTTCTTCCTTCATCTTTATCATTCTTTTTCTATATAAGTGTAATATAATAGATCAGCAAATGCATATGTAATCTTGACTATCCTTTAGAAGTAAATTACTGGTATGTGTGTGTCACAGGGGAATCACACATCATTGTGTCAAGTTTTGCTGTGATTTTTTTTCATTAAGGACTCCTTAATCAGGTAACACTGAGAAATAAGGCATGGCAGTTGTAACTAAAACAGCACCATGATACTGGTGAATGTGGTATTAAAAGAAACATCCAAGTTAACCCTTTCGCGCACGGGACCACAATTTGCGTTACATGTGGTGTGGTGTGGTGTGCCAAAGCACAGGACCTCAAATCGCGTGAAAATGCGAAAAAAAATAACCAAAAAATAAGTTTTCGGTCGATTTGCGTCAAATTTTGTAGCGTTCTAGCAGCCACGTGTTTCTCCCGAGGTAAGACCTTGACAACACTGCAATGACTCATATGTGCCTGTATTTAGTGATAGCATCTCAGTGCTCCAGTAGCAGCCAGACAGCAGGGTCATGCTGTGTTGTATTGTCCCTTTAAATCCGCCATTTTCCCCCTCCCACCCGAGGCTGAAGCCATTATTGAAATATTGTGACTGTACAGTGTTTTTGACTATACTGTGAAGTGATTGTGTCTATTGATCATAGATATATTGTTTGTAAAGCATTGGGGCCCGTTATCAGCCATTAGGCCTAGAGGCAGAGTCTGGTTTGCTATAGCGGGGTTTGCACTCACCCTGCCCGTAAAATGATGTATATTACCCTTATAGTGAAGCCATTACTTATATCTGTGAAACAAATAGTGCCTGGATTAGTGAAATAGCTGACCTACCATAGCAGGCATTATGTTATGCCATAGAGATACATAGACATATGCATTAGTTGCTAAGGGAACAGGCGGTCTCTTATGCCATACAGTAGGGAAGGGAATAACAGAAGAGGCTGGGATGGAATCATGTGATAGTGTTTTATATTGTATATGGTTCAGTGTGAAATATACGTATAAAATAGTGCAGCGAGTGTTCACTGAGAAATATTGTGTGCATTGACTGACAGCGAAAAGTTACGTAATGATCAGAGACAAGAAAATGCGCCACACAGGGACACAAATGACATTATATACATATGTTGTGCAGCGAATGTTCGTGGTGAAATCTGTTGTGTGCATCGCATATGTTAGGCAAACATGGTGCAAGGAACTGAGAATATGCCACACACACACACACACACACACACACACACACACACACACCCAC
>JAGKTI010002062.1:37555-72174 GCA_018397915.1 Birgus latro
ATTAGGTAAATACACACACACACACACACACACACACACACACACACAGGTCGCCGACGTAGACAGACATCTTCCTGGATCGCAGGGAAATAATCGCTGAATCAGCGGCGAAAGGGAACCAGCCTATTGTGATTATGTAAATGAGTGCGTGAGTGGTGGTCCTGTCGGACATTAGTTTTTAAAAAACGCGGGTTTCGGGATAAAGAGAGCAAGATACAGTAGAATAGAAAAGTTTCCATATGGTTGTATCATGGCAGAAAGCGACGGCGGTTTGTTTACATCTGGTGAAAGGGAATTTGTGGGCTTCTTCGACGAAGATGCGAGAAATGGAAGTACCAAACTGAATCAAACAAGAGTAGCAGGAGTAGAAAAAACGGCGGAGAGGAATGTCCAGGAATTGAAGAAGGTATGGGTAGTAATTAGAGAGCTGCAGGAGAGGACCTTACAACAGGAGAGAGAGATCAAAGTTTTACAGAACAAGCTGGAAAAAGTTTACACACACAGTGCCGAACAAGAAAGAGAAGTTACGGGATTAAAAGTGAGTAATGAATCTGCCACAAATGAAATACAACAGCTCAAGAGGGAAAACAAGAGGTTGGAAGAAGAAAGAGACAGAATGAAAAGTAAATTAGATGAATATGATTCAAAATCAAGGATGCAAGATGAACACATTAAGGAAATCAAGGAGCAACAAAATGGGTGGAAGAAAATTCAGGAGGAAGGGAATGTAAATTTGAAAGAGATTATAGAACAACAAAGCAAGGAAAAGGTGGAGAAAAAAGTGGTTAGGGTACTGAAAAGTAGAGAATCTTTAGTCAGGGATGTAGCAGATAAGAAAAAATGTGTAATTATTTTAGGGGTAAAAGAAAAGCGTATCACGATAAGATCTGAAAGAGAAAGAGAAAAATTGAGTAAAGTTAAAGAAATAATATCAGTAGTCATGGAGGGTAACAGTGAGGCCCAAGAAGAGATTGAAGAAGTGTTTAGGTTAGGTAAGTATGAGGAAGGAGGGGCGAGGCCATTGAAGGTGAAGTTTAAGTCCCAGGCAATAGTAAATGAAATCATGAATAGGACATGGAAATTGGCAGACAAAGAGGGGTTCGAAAATGTCTGGTTAAGGAGAGATGCAAATGAGGAAGAAAGAGCTAAAATAAAGGAGTTAGTAAAGGAAGCTAAGGCAAAAAACGAACAGAGAACGGAGAAGGAGAAGACAGTGTTTTATTGGAGAGTTATGGACCAGAAATTGAGGAAGTGGTACAGATGGAGAGGAGGAGAAAAGATGGTATAAGTAATAACGAAAAAAGTTTGAAAGTGGTGTACACTAATGTTGATGGATTATTATCGGCAGTGTTAGAAATCAACAATTTCTTGAGGGTACAAGAACCTGATGTTATGTGCTTTGTAGAGACCAAGTTAAGGGAGAATATTGATATCCATATGGGAGATGGCAAATACAAATTGTGGAGAAGAGACAGAAAACATAAAATGGGAGGAGGAGTGATGATAGCAGTGAAGAACAGCTTAAATGTAGATTCTGTGGAAATGGGAGAGGGTAGGGCTGAAGTGATAAACATGAAATTAGAAACTGGAGAGAACTGTAAGAGAGATATAGCAGTAGTATATGTTCCACCTAAGACAAGAGCATGGATTGATGATGAGTACCAGATCATGTTGTCAGACATGGTTAGTTATCTACAAAAAGTGATTGAGAAAAGCAGCAATATAATTCTAATGGGTGATTTTAATTGTAAAGAGGTGAACTGGGAGGAATGGGACTCAGGAGGTGACGAAGATTCGTGGGGCACTATATTGTTAAACATTGTGATGAATAATGTAATGACACAGTGGGTCAAAGAAGAGACACGATTCTGAGGTGATGACACCCCAGCAAGATTAGATTTACTACTAACCAAAGAACCTGATGTAATTGAATCCTTGAAATATCTGTGTCCTATAGGAAAAAGTGATCGCGTGGTCATTGAGTTCCAGATGATAATAGGGAACGTGGTGCCAAGAGATGAGCTCCATAGGCAGGGAAGATACAACTTTGGGAAAGCAAACTTTACAGAATTGAGAAAATTTTTTGAAAATGCAGATTGGAGAAAATTCAGAGAAACAAGAGAGATTCAGAGGAAGTGGGATATCTTTCTAGACCTCTATAATTTGGGAGTGGATAAATATGTTCCAAGAGTAAGTGGGAAAGAATACAGGAAAAAAGAGTGGTTTTAATAGGTGTATGATAGCGAAAAAAGAGAGGGACATGGCGTGGAACAAATGGAGAAAGAGAGGTAGTAACAGAACAAAGGAAGAATATAAAAGAACTAGAAATCAATATACAAGAATTCGTAGAGAGGAAGAAAGGAACTTTGAAAAAGGTATAATCGACAAATGTAAGGATGAACCCAAATTGTTTTATAGATTTGTTAATAGCAAATTGAAACAAAAGGAAGGAATCACCAAACTGAAAGTAGAAGGAGAGGTCTATAATGATGTGGCAATGCAAGCTGAAATAATGAACAAACGTTTCCAATCAGTTTTTACTAATGAAGGGGAGTTTGCGGAGGGGGAGGGAGTGACTAGGAATGTGGTGATAAAAGATATAAAAGTGGAAGTGCAAGAAGTGTACAAATTACTGGAAATTCAAGATGTAAGGAAAGCCCCAGGACCAGATGGAATTTCAAATTGGGTACTGAAGGAATGCAGAGAACAACTCGCAGATAAGATTCACAGTTTAATTGTGTGTTTGCTGGAAGAAGGGAAAGTGCCTCGGGAATGGAAGAGAGCAAATGTGGTACCAATTTACAAGGGAGGAAACAAGGAAGAACCCCTGAACTATAGACCAGAGTCCCTAACCAGCATGGTTGCAAAATTGTGCGAGAAGATTCTGAAAGATAGGTGGATAAAATATCTGGAAGAGATGAATATTTTGTCTGAAAGTCAATTTGGATTTAGAAGTGGAAGGTCATGTGTTTCCAACTTGTTGAGCTTTTACTCAAGAGCGATTGATGTGCTACAGGAGAGAGACGGTTGGGTGGATTGTATTTAGATTTGGAGAAGGCCTTTGACAAGGTACCCCATAAGAGACTAATGTGGAAATTAGAGCATATAGGAGGACTGAAGGGTAACCTCCTGGAATGGATGAGAGACTTTTTGAGAGTCAGACAAATGAGAACAGTAATAAAGGACAGGATGTCTGGATCGAGAGAAGTGACAAGTGGTGTCCCACAGGGCTCAGTGTTGGCGCCAGTCATGTTCCTGATTTACATAAATGATATGGTAGATGGAGTGAACAGTTATGCAAGTCTGTTTGCTGATGATGCAAAGATCTTGAGGAAGGTAGAGGTTGAAGGGGACTGTAAAATGCTGCAGGAGGATCTGGATAGGATACATGACTGGAGCCGGATGTGGGAAATGAAATTCAATGCAAAAAAATGTAAAATACTGGAAATGGGTAAAAGCACCAAGAGACCATCATTGAATTATATGATGGGAAATGAACCAATCACAAAAGCGAGAGAAGAGAAAGATTTAGGAGTGCTGGTCCAGGATAGTTTGTCATCTGAAAAACACATCAAGATAGTTAGAGAGACATATAAACTCTTGACCAATATAAGAGTGGCATTTCATTACATGAATGAAGAGATGATGAAAAAACTGATAGTCACCATGATCTGCCCCAGGTTAGAATATGCAGCAGTAGTGTGGTCCCCACACAAAAAGAAAGATATAACCAAGATTGAGAGAATACAAAGAACAGCAACCAAGATGGTCCCCAGTCTGGCAGACCTGTCATACAGTGAGAGGCTAGAAAGGCTGGATTTGCCATCCTTAGAGGAAAGGAGAGGGAGGGGTGACATGATTGCAGTGTTCAGGACCATGATGGGAGTTGATAAAATTGATAGAGAAGATCTGTTTTTATGGGATAAGAGAGCAACAAGAGGACATGGACTGAAACTGAAGAACCCACGCTGCTTGAAGGACATCAAGAAATATAGTTTTCCATATAGAGGCATAGACCTGTGGAATAGACTGGACAAAGAGATCGTCCAGTCTAAAAACTTAAATGAGTTTAAAGCAAAATTTGACTTACTGAGAAACAGAGACGGGACCCCACGAGCGTAGCTCATTTCCTGTATATCACAATTAGGTAAATACACACACACACACACACACACACACACACACACACACACACACACAATTCACACACTACCTAACTCATCTTCAATTCCTTCAAGTTCCTGCCAGCAGCTCAACACCTCTGGAGGAAGTGAGTTGTCCATATTTTGTTGATTTGTACATTGACCTGTTTCTACATTTATATATTTTTTTCACAAATAAGTATTGTTTTTTTTTCATATACACATATGAGATTGAAGAAAGTTCAGCTTTAGTATCAGTACCTAGCAAAAAGACTAGTGGAAATGTCGAGTTACTGAGAGCACTATCAAAGAGCTTATGATATTTCACGTGTATAATTTGAGTAAAAAGTAATAATAATAATAATAATAATACGTAACGAGCGATAGTATGTAAGTATTCATGAGGCAGGGAAATTGAGAGTTTTTATCTTGCTTGCAGGCGAGGAAGAGTGTTCTATCTTTGTCATCCATTTACTCCAAAATTATTGAACGTATCAATTTCCTGTAAGAACCATGATAAAGATCAGTGAATTCTACGTATGTACAGGACATAATTATGTAATTTCTCTAATGAAAAGTTGTGGTTACGTAGGTGGTTATTGTGCGCGCATGACGAAAGTGCACCGCGGCCGCGAGTACCCTGTAGTTTTTTGCGATTTACTCGGAAACTATGAGGCATATCAAAACAAAAAGGTATCAGGAGAATGCTTAAGGTGTGTGAGAAAACTTGTGCAGTATACCTCCCTGAACAAAAATCAATTTTTTTTAACAAAAATGGCTTTTAGTTTTTGGCTGTTTTCTCGAAAACTACAAATCGCATCACAACCGGACATACCTCATTAGAAAGCCAATGAAATTCTCTATCAAAAATTGTAGTAACATTTTTCTGTGTGATGGAAAACACTCAAACGACGATGTTGGGAAGTGAGATCAACGTTCCAAAATGTTTATTCACGGCGGCCTAGTGTACTTTTATTCGTATTTTTCTGGTTTTTCTTTTGGCTTATCAGCTAGAACAAACATCGGCGAATAAGGTGATGTGTGTTTCAGGGCAACATTTTGAGGTTTGGGTGGCGAAAATGAGGCAAGAATACGTGTAATTTGCGTACGACGGGCTGCCAGCGGAGCGCGCGGAGGAGTAAAATCGTGAGACGTGAAACTTTGTAAAACTTACCTTGCGCGAAAGGGTTAATCAGTTGTATAATGAGGAATAACTGTGCACCAGTAATGCATACTTGAACTGTAACATTACTCATCATTGCACCTGACCCAGGGAAGGTTAATTAGAGTTTAATTAACCCACAAGGATGGACTTTATGCAAGTTGAATTATTAAGAAACAATATTGACTTCCTATGGTTCCAAGCACGAAGACGAAGGGGTTCCGTTACCAAATTCATTAGCAGGTCAACCTGATTTGCCACAGAATAAATAGAGGGTTACCTATGTAAATAAGTTATTATGAGAATTATGTATGATATCCCTTTCTGCAGCAACTTGGAGGGCAATCCACTGCAGTGCAACTGTCACATGGGCTGGCTTGCTGAATGGCTGCGCTCACTTGGGTCAACTGCAGGTGTACCCGTGTGTGCTGCACCCCCACGCCTGCGGGACACCCTCATCACAGATGTGCTCAGTTCCCAATTTGTGTGTGAAGGTAAAAAGTGGAAGTTTAATAAGTTATCCTTTCTGCTTCATCAGTTAGTGTGTTGTTTGCAGATCAGCTAAGTTACCTTAGGTTTACCTCCTTTGACACTACTTTTTATGTACTTTTTTTCTAAAATGTACTGGAAGTGTTCTCATTTGTCATTTTGTGATGAAGCTTCAAAATTAATTTCTTTCACTCAATGTAGTGCTGCTCTCAGGTGTTTGCCCTTTCCTCTCCTCTCTCCTTTCCTTCCTTCCTCTTCTGTCTTTCTTTACTTCGTACTTTCCTCATCCTTCTACTTACAGGTGACTTTACACTCCCTCTTTTGTCTTTCTTTCCTGCTCCTTCTGCCTGTGGGTAACTCTACACTGAGTGACAAGCCGAATGATTTCCTGTACACCAGGAAACCAATTACTGCACTGGGTGGTAACCATATAACCAAATTATGCCACACGGTGGCTTATAGTTTTGTGGGTAATTGCGGTGCTCCAATTGGATTGAGCTGGTGAAGGTTTATATCCAAGGGGTGGTTGGGGTTCTTGTGCACGTAATGCCACTCAGGGATGAGTGAGGCTGGTCACTTTCATCTTAAATGTCATGACCAACATGCCTAGCTCCGAGCTCCCACACTCCTGATGGGGCAGCGTAGGATTGCAGATGATGGATGGATGGATAATCTTTCTGGAATTTCACCCTCCCTACTGGCCTTCCATTGTACCATGTTCTTCCTCTCATTCTTAATGCTCTTCCATTCATATTTTTTTCTTCCTGGTCCTCCTCTGTGTTTCCATCCCATATTTTTGTGTTGCACATCCTGTTCTTTCTTTGTCCCTTTCTGATCCATTCATTTTTTTCCCCTTGTTTCTCAGTCTTTTAACTGCTGTCTCAGTTTTGCCTTTCTCTTGATCCTGCCTCCCACTTGCATGTATCACTGTAATTGCTTCTTCCACTTGTACAGTATTTGCCCCATTTTCTGTCTGTCCCTGTACATCTTTTCTTTCTTCCATTCCTCAACCATTTTAGATTTTACTTTTGTAGTGGTTGGTAATATGGTTCTTTTACTTGTTCATCATTTCAGAAGGCTATTCTAATTCTTCTCTCAAGGTTATCATTATCCTTATCATCATAATTATCGTCATCATCATCATCGTCATATTCTTATTTCCCAGTAGTAATTTGAGTGGGGATGGTCAAGAAACATGAGTATTGTCAACTAAGTTCCCGTTAAACAGAGTGATTCATTCTCTGAAACATCATTCAAACCTTCAAAATTCTTTGCTTTATAAGTACAAACATCCACACTAATGTTTTTAAAGGGCATCATAATGCATTTTGAATAAAGACCATTCAGTTATTTACATTAAAATGAGGTGTATCCTAGGTTGTATTCATTTTCAGGCATGCATCATCCATCCATTTTTGTCTTTCATTAGTTCTTTTCCATCCATCCATCCATCATCCAATCCTATGTCACCCCATGAGGAGGAACCTGGGGCTAGGCAAGTTGGTCCTGACATTTAAGGTGAGAGTGACCAGCCTCACTCATCCTTGAGTGGCATTACATGAGCAGTAAACCCCAACCACCCCTAGGTTATAAAACTACACAGGCTCAATCCGATTGGAGTACTTTAATTATCCGCTAATACCACTAGGCTCCATAATTTGGTTATACAGTAAGACCTCACTATAACGGACTAATTGGGGCCCAAACCATTCAGAAAAATGTGAAATTCTGATAAAAGCGACATCCAGTCTTCCCCCTGCTAATCCGGACTTTTTCCGATTTATCAGACTTTAGTCTGGATCGCATGAATGGTTTTAAACTGTTTTGACTACTATTACGGTACTCTACTGTGTTATAACGTTACTACATTAATCAAATGGTATGATACGTATAATAATACAGTAAACCTTGCATAAGCCAAACATTTAGAAGCCGGAATCTTCAGTTAGCCGAACTCAGGCCGAGACCACGTATGAAAGTAGGCCGAAATGCGAAAGTAGGGGGAGAAATGGCGCCAGGCGGACACGTGGCGCCAGTCTGCTGCTTGCTTTTGGAGACTGTAGTTGCGCCATTCTTACTGTCATCTAGTGCTGAGCAGTGCTCTCCTTTTGCCTTCTGCCTTGCCATGGAAGGTTCAAAGCTTAAAAGAAGTGATACTGGCATCTCTAGTCGTAAAGGAATGAAGCTTAAAAAAAAAAAAAATGCGTGCGTGTGACTAAGTGATCGTGATTAAAGTTCAGTACTATTATTACTGAAAGTGTTACATTGCAGTCTATTACAGTGATTACATTTAAGTTTAGTTCTTAATACAGAGTGAAATAAATACTGGGTCCTGTTTAGAATTTACGTTAAAGTGTGAACTCACCCACCTCCACCAACTCCGTCTCCAAAACAAAACAAACTGCCGAACTTCGAAGAATCTACTGCCTCTAACAAAAGGTGTTACACTGCAGTCTATTACAGTGATTACATTTAAGTTTAGTTCTTAATATAGAGTGAAATAAATACTGGGTACTGTTTAGAATTTACGTTAAAGTGTGAACTCGGCCACCTCCACCACCTCTGTCTCCAAAACAAAACAAACTGCCGAAGAATCTACTGCCTCTAACGAAAGGTGTTACACTGCAGTCTATACCAGTGATTACATTTAAGTTTAGTTCTTAATATAGAGTGAAATAAATATTGGGTACTTTTTAGAATTTACGTTCAAGTGTGAACTCAACCACCTCCACCACCTACGTCTCCAAAACATAACAAACTGCTGACGATCTACTGCCTCTGACGCAAGGCAAATTATGTGCACTGAATTCTTTCTTTTTTGTCTTTCTTTATTAATTTATACACTGTATATGCTTCTTTACTTTAGTGTTAAGAAGACAAGTAATAAGTATTGTTATTGCAATTTGGGGGGGGTGAAAATCCATCTCCAACACACGCTACCGACGGTCTGTACTGCCTCTGTGAATGATTTTCTACCAATTAACCACTTCAGTACTGTGACGTCTATTTCTACTTTATTTACGCTTCCTCCAGCCGATTTTATAGCACTCAGGACTGGACTCACATACTGAAGGGGCTAACGAAGGCTGTACCAACCCCGTGCACTTCCACAGATCCAACCTACGCTGACTAAAATTGTCTGGTGGTAACAAGAACAAAAAGAAAATACACCCAGCACTGAAGGGGTTATATGTATATTATATGCACTAAATTGTTTTTTGTCATAACTTATTTATTTATATATGCTTCTTTAATTTAGTGTTGAAAGGACAAGTAATAGGTATTGTCTTAGCAATTTTGGGGGGTGAAAATTCGTTAATTTAGCAATTTTGGAGGGTGAAAATTCGGTAAGCCGGAAAAATCGGTAATTCGAACCAGGGTAGAGCCCCATATAGTTCGGCTTATGAAGGGTTTACTGTACTGTACTGTACACTGATAAACATGTCTTTTATTTACCCTTTTGTGGTGAACATAGCTGAAGTGGTCAGGCATTCCAGACTGCTTCTGGCTTTATCGGATTTTTTCCAATATACAGAAGGCTCAACCTTTGATCGGTTTGAGGACCCCCCAGAAAAAACGATCGAAATTTGATTTATGGAAGTTGGAATTGATAAACTTATGGGAAATAAATAAATGGGACCAGCATGTCGCCGACAAACCTACTTCAACTTTTACGTATACACTTATACCCACCCAAAATCATAACATAACCATGTATTTGCTTATATTTAGTACGTATTTACTTACTATTAGCAAGAAAAGCAAGGAGTACAGGCTGCACTCACTTTAAAATAGAAAGAATGAAGCTTGTATTGTAGAGTGTTGGTTCTGAGGCGGTTGTTGATTCACTGGTTTTGGGACAATTCACTGTCAGGTCAATTCCCCGTCACAACAATAACAAAACAATTCGCCGTCATTAATGAAGACAGCTATGGGTGACGCTAGAATATAATTAAAATATAGTTACAGTATTAAAGTACAGTAAGACCTCACTATGATGGACTAATTGGGGCTCAAGTCATTCCGAAAAATGCGAAATTCCGATTAAAGCGACATCCGGACTTTTTCCAATATATCAGACATTAGTCCGGATTGCATCAGTGGTTTTCACCACCATTGCAGTATTGTACTGTGTTATATCTTCACTACATTAATCAAATGGTATAATAATACTGTACTGTGCACTGAAAAACATGTCTTTTACTTGTCTTATTGTGGTGAACATAGCTGAAGTGGTCAGGCAGTCCAGACTGCTTCTGGCTTTATCGGACTTTTTCCGATACATAGAAGTTTAGTCCAGTAGCTCCTCGAGTCCGATAAAAGTGAATTCTGGTCTATTGAAGTCCGTTATATCGAGGTTTTACTGTATTGATTAATTAATAATCAGTATATATATAGTATGACATGGAATCGTCCAGGGTGCGAATTGTTCTCATGGGGAATCGTCTATGTTTTGACAGTGAATTGACTTGACGGCAAATTGTCTCAGAACCAAGTCACTGTTGCCAGCCGCCACTGCCACCCTCGCTGCCATCACTCGCACTCGCCCCAACCCCGTTTGAGGGAACACCTGCTTCCTTGTCTTTGTCCCAATCACCATGGCAACTACTGTTGATGCTTTCACTGCCTCCTTCTTCACAATCAAACATTTGAATGAGGGCAAGCTTCACCAAGTGGACGGTAGGTGGCATGACAGACGAACAGATGAGCATCGACTTGAGCTCGCAACCCGGTGTTGTATGCACAGAGTGAATTATCCTGGAGGTTACCGATCAAAGCATGACTCATTAAATCCTAGCATGAATTTTGGACGAGCTTGCGAGTCTGATCGAGGCATGAAATATTGAAGTAAGATTAATCGAATATTGAGAGCCTTCTTTATAGGAATTTAGTCCGGTAGCTCCTCGAGTCCGATAAAAGCAAATTCCGGTCTATTGAAGTCTATTATATCGAGGTTTTACTGTATGGTTACCACCCAGGGTAGTAAATGGTTTCCTGGTGTACAGGAAATTTGTTGGTGGTTTGTCTCTCAGTGTAGAGTCACCCATAGGCAGAAAGAAGAGGAAAGAATGAAGGAAAGAATGACAGAAGAGGGAGTGCAAAGTCACCCATAGGCAGATGAAAGAAGAAAGAATGAAGGAGAGAAAGACAGAAGAGGAAGGAAAGAAGAGAGGAAAGGGCAGACACCCAAAGCAGCAGCACTACATCGAGTGAGTGGATGGTGAGTGCCCCCACCTACCACTAATTAATTCATTTAATTTTTTTATTTCCATACTCAGCTTTTTCAATAATTAACCTAACAATTCAGCCATGTGCACATCCTTCCACCTTCAGAGTCATCATAAACACACTCTTCACCACCCTATTCTTAACCATTCTTTCTGTCTGACCATACCACTTCTACCCATAGATTTCCTAATTTCACATACTTTCTTGTCTCATCTATCCTGCTCAGTTCATGTACTTTCCTTAACAGTCCTATTCCCTAGTTCTCACATATGACTTTTTTATTCAAAACACATCTCTTGCACATACTTTGTAAGCACACGCACACCATCATGTAGCTTTGATGTAGTACAGGTATCTGGTATCTATTCTCAGCCTTCTGTAAAGACTCTTAGCACTCACCACTCATTTTCCCTGCACCTGTAAGTTGTCCCAAATCATCAGTCAGAGATGTATAAATCTGTTCTGTTTCAGTGGTGTATATACAGTAAAACCTCGATATAACGGACTTCAATAGACCAGAATTCGCTTTTATCGGACTCGAGGAGCTACCGGAATAAATTCCTATATATCGGAAAAAGTCCGATAAAGCCAGAAGCAGTCCGGACTGCCTGACCACTTCAGCTATGTTCACCACAATAAGACACGTAAAAGACATGTTTATCAGTGTACAGTACAGTATTATTATACCACTTGATTAATGTAGTGAAGGTATAGCACAGTACAGTACTGCAATGGTGGTGAAAACAGTTTAAAAACCATTGGTGCAATCCGACTAATGTCTGATATATCGGAAAAAGTCCGGATTAGCAAGGGAAAGTCCGGATGTTGCTTTTATCAGAATTTCGCATTTTTCGGAATGGTTTGGGCCCCAATTAGTCTGTTATAGTGAGGTCTTACTGTATATCTTTATTGTTATTATCCACTCACTCACTCAATGTAGAGATGTCATATGATCTCTACACTGAGTGACAAGCCAAATGGTTTCCTGTACCCCGGAAATTTTACTACACTGGGTAGTAACCATGTAACCGGGGTTTTTGGCAGGGTAAAGTGTCCTCCAGATTCCCCTATCCAAAATCACTTAATCATGGCAGTTGTTTCAGAGAGCCACGGAGAGCCCAATACCTGCCCAGGGCCTCAACCAAATGAGCAGATTTGCATGACCATGTGGAATGCGAGAGGTGTGAATGAGAGCAAGAGGGTGGAAGTGGTGAATGTGCTCAAGAGTGTTAGATATATCATGATGGCATTGTGTGAAACAAAGATGGAAGGGTGTGAAATGGAGAAGTGGGAGGGTGTGAAATGTGTAAGATTGGGCATGAATGGATGAGGAAGATGAAAGGAAGGAGTTGCTTTGTTTATGAATGAGGTGTGGCAGAGTGGAATGAGAGACTACAAATGTGTCAGCTCATGGTGTATATATGTCAAGTTCAAGTTTGAGAAGGTGAAAGTGGCAGTGATTGTAGTGTATGCACTCTGTGTGGACAGGAGTGAGAGAGACAGGTTTTGGGATGAGGTGGATGAAGTGGTGGGAGAAATGCCCAGGAGCTATAAAGTGATTGTAATGGGTGATATGAATGGAAGAATAGGCACTGGTCCTGAGGATAACATAATGGGTTGTAATGGAGTACCAGGAGAAAATGATAATGGGAAGCAACTGAAGGATATGCGTCAGGAGAGGTGGTTGTGCATTTGTAACTCTTACTTCAAACACAAAGTTGCACATAAAAAATACATGGTATAGAGGGAACGGGGATCGTGCTGAAAGAAGCCTGATTGATTACGTGCTCATAGAAAGGTTGATGCTGGGAATGGTTGCTGATATGAGGCCCGTGAGAGGACGATGTGGAGGTCTTTCAGATCATATGATTGTGGTATGCAAGATCAAACTGAGAGGCGTGAGGTGGATCAGGAGAGAGAGGAGCAATCAGGGAGAAAGACTGAAAGTTGAGAAGCTGAGGACCAAAGAAATGGCAGATGAATACAGGACCACAGTAGAGGAGGAGTTAGAGTCAGTGAATTGGAATGAAATGAATCTGGACAGCCTGTGGAATGCATATAGGGATTGCTTAGTTAGGAATGCTAAAGTGGTATGTGGTGTGGCAAGAGTAACAACAAAGAAGAAAGGTGCAGCATAGTGGAATGATGAGGTTAAGAGAGCAGTGGAGGAAAAGAGGAAGTGGCTAAAGTGGTTACAGGACAGGGGTTCAGTTGAAATAAGAACTGAATATATTGAGAGCAAGAAGCACATGAAGAGACTAGTGAAGAGGAAAAAGAAGGAGGTAAATGATGATCTAGGAAGAAAAATGAATGCAAACTACTCTGAAAATAAGAAGTTATTCTGGAAAGAGGTGAGGAAATGTAAAAGTGAAAGTGGAAAGAAATGTGATGGTGCAAAGGATGTAGGTGGTAGATTACTAACCCATGGGGATGAAGTAAGGACCAAATGGAAAGACTATTTTGAAAGCCTGACGAATGGGAATAGAGAGAGCAGAGTGGTTGTAAACATGATTTGTTTCGGGGGTGTGCAGAGAAGGAATGCAGTGCCAGGAGATGTGACACTCACACAGGTGAAGAGTGCTGTGAAGTGGCAGAAAAATGGGAAAGCAGCTGGGGTTGATGAGGTGTATGCAGAGATGATTAAGTGTAGTGGAGAGATTGGAATGAAGTGCTTGTTGGAGATATGTAAGAAGGCATGGATGAGTGAAAGTGTGCCAGCAGAGTGGAAAAAGGCTGTGATTGTACCCCTGTAAAGGTGAGTGAAGTGAGTGCAAGAATTATGGTGGCATAAGTTTACTGAGTGTGGTAGGGAAGGTATATGAAAGAATTATTGTAGAGAAAGCAAGAGAGACATCATAAGTCATGGTGAGTGATGAATAGAGTGGCTTTAGGAGTGGCAGAGGATGTGTGGATCAAATATTTGCAGTGAGACAGGTAGCGGAGAAGGTTTGTGAGAAGGATCATGAGGTATTTAATGGCAAGCATGGATCAGGAAAAAGCATACAACAAATTGTACGGTGAAGGATTGTGGAAAGTTTTGTGCACGTACAGTGTAGATGGTAAGCTGATAGGTGCCATCAAGAGTTTTTATGATGGTAGTGAAGCATGTGTAGGGGTTAATGGGCATCTAAGTGACTGGTTCACGATCGGTGTGGGCGTGCGACAAGGTTGTGTCATGTCCCCATGTTTGTTCAGCATATATATAGATGGGGTGATGCGAGAAGTAAAAACGCGAGTAATGGAGAGGGGGATGACGTTGGTAATGAATGGTGATGGATGGAATATCTCAAATTTGTTGTATGCTGATGATGCAGTACTACTGTACTTGCAAATACCAGACAAGAACTTGGTAGGCTGGTGCGGAATTTTGCTGATGTCTGTGAGCATCGTGCCTTGAGTGCAAATGTAGAAAAGAGTAAAATGATGGTTACTGAGAGAGAAGGTGACTCCCAGTGCGATGTTGCAGTGAATGAGAGACTGGAATTGGTGAGAGAGTTCAAATACCTGGGCACAGTGATAGAAAAGAGAGGAAGATGTGCAAAAGAAGTGGAAACTAGAATGACACAAGGAAGGAAGGTAGTGGGTGAAATGAAGGCCTTGATAAGAAACAGAGGCTTGTCTTGTATGTTGCAGCTGCACGAGGCTTACATGGAGTGTTAGTGCCAAATTTAACATGTGGATATGAAACTATGGTGTGGCATGAAAATGAAAAGTCAAGAGTAAAAGCAGCAGAGATGGGACTGCTGAGGAATATATGTGGAGTACAGAGGGTTGATTGGATACGAAATAATGTGATTCGTGAAAGATGTGGAGTGAGGAAGTCGGTGGACACCAGAATCGAAGAGAGTGTACTGAGATGGTATGGTCATGTGGAGAGAATGGATAACAATAGAGCGGCGAAAAAGGTATATCTGAGCGAATCTGAAGGTGGGAGGAGGCGAGGTAGGCCAAGGAGAAGGTGGAGAGATATGGTGGACAAGTGTGTGAGGAAGTGAGGTTTGAAAGTCGGTGAGGCTAGGGAACTGACAAGAAATCGAGCTGGCTGGATGAATGTTGTGAGGAGAAGTGTATGATCAGGGATGTGGCACCCCTTTTAACATGACAACGTCCTGATTGACTCTGTCATATACATGTATGTGAAGCTACAGAACATGGTGAATGATTTTGGCATATCTGACAGAGCCAGGATTCCGAGCGGCATGAATGATGAATGAATGGATGTGTGGCCCATTAGATTAGGCAAATTTGGGCTGTCTGGACTTTGCTATTCCTCACCCTGCCCCAGGGTGGGAAAGGAGATCCAGATGATGATTATGATGATATTACTGTGATTATTATTAGTACCTAGGAGGAAAATATGGAAGCTGGGAAACCAGTCAGTAAGGGATGCCTTTTATAATGAGATGAGGAGAGTGGTGGCTGAACAGGGAGCTGTAGACAGAGGCATTAATGAACAGTACAGAGCCCTTAAGAACAACCTCTTGAGAGTTACCGATGCAATATGTGGTTGGACAGGAGGCCCACCAAGACATAAAGTAACTTGAAGGTGGGATGAGGGTGTAGAAGCCGCAGTTAAGGAGAAAAGAAGGCTTTTCCGGGAATGGAAGAAGGGTGGTAACAGGGAGGAGTACTTGGCTGCCAAGCATAGGGCTAGAAGAGAGGTATACAGGGCGAAGTCTGAGTCACAGAGTCTTTTACCTGATAATCTAAATCATGGGGAAAGGAAAATTACGATTTTTAAGGTGGCAAATCAGGTGAAGAGGGATGATCGGGACGTTGTAGGTGAGCAGTGTGCGAAGAATGATGAAGGAAGGGTAGTGGTGAACAGTGGGAATATTAAAGATGCATGGAGAGAGCATTATAGCCAGTTGTTGAACGAGGAGTTTGACTGGGATAGGGAAGGTTTGGAGCCAGCAGATCCAGTGTTTGGCCCTTTGCCTTTGATTGGCGCTACTGTGAGTGAGGCAGTAGGCAGGATGCGGGTGGGGAAGGCGGCAGGTGTGTCTGGGTTGACTGCTGAAATGTTGAAGGCCTCAGGAGATACTGGGGTGAGGTTAGTCACTGACCTGATAAATATGATTATATATGAGTGTGTTGTCCCAGATGATTAGCTGAAGAGTGTAATTGTATGTGTACAGTGGGAAGGGTGATGCCCTGGAAAGGGGAAATTACAGAGGTATAAAGCTCTTAGATCAAATGATGAAAGTAATGGAGAGAGTTCTAGAAGGTATGAGTAGAGAAAGAGTGAATATTGATGAGATGCAGTGAGTGAATATTGATGAGATGCAGTTTGGGTTTATGCCAGGCAGGGGGACCACTGATGCCATATTAATTGTTCGACAGCTTCAGGAAAAATATATTGGAAAGAAAAGGGAATTGTATTTTGTTTTTGTTGATTTGGAAAAGGCCTTTGACAGAGTTCCTAGAGAGGTGGTGATGTGGACAATGAGAAAGCTAGGGTTGGAAGAGTGGCTGGTTAGGGTGGTTATGGCCATGTACGTGGGTGCTCGCACCCAGGTAAGAGTGAATGGAGATTTGTGTGATGAGTTTTCCGCGAATGTAGGTGTACATCAGGGATCAGTTTTGAGTCCCTTGTTGTTTATCATGGTATTTGAAGCCCTCTCACGTGACTTCAGAGATGGACTCCCGTGGGAGATGTTGTATGCTGATGATTTGGTGTTGATTTGCAGAGAAAGAAAAGGAGGCGGAGGAAAGATTTAAGAAATGGAGAGATGGTATGGGGCACAAGGGCTTAAGGGTAAATGCAGATAAAACAAAAGTGATGATATCTAGGGTTGGTGGCAGTATAGTCAGAGGAGAGGGAGAGTGGCCATGTGCAGTTTACCACAAAGGTGTAGGAAGTAATTCCATCCTGTGCAGTCTTTATGATAAATGGGTGCACAAGAGATGTAGTGGTATTAGAGGTAGACTGCGAGATAATGCTGGTTTTATGTGTGCGTCGTGTCGGGGACAGCAGGTGGAGATTGTTAGGTGTGAAAGGAATGAACTTGCTGGTGAGTCTCTTGAGTGTGTGGAAGAGTTTTTCTCATTTGGGAGACATGTTATGTGCTAGAGGTGGAGCTGGAGCTAGCTCGGTTGCTAGGGTGAGAATTGGTTGGAAGAAGTTCAGGGAGCTGTTGCCTCTCCTGACATTGAGAGGACTCTCCGTACGTGCTAAGGGGTCTTCGTATGCAGCATGTGTTAGGAATGTTATGCTGTATGGTAGTGAGACCTGGGCAGTAAAGGAAGAGGATATTCGCTGGCTTAAACGTACAGAAATGACAATGATTAAGTGGATGTGCAGTGCGTCCCTGTGTGCAAGGCCTGGGGGGCGCTGGGTTTACGATGGAAGAGTTGAGAGGTAGGATGGGACTGGAGTGTATTGGTGTTGTGATGAGGAGAGGTAGGCTGAGGTGGTTTGGACATGTGGAGAGGATGGGGGATGATAATTGGGTGCAGAGGGTGAGAAGTGTTAATATTGGGGAAGGGGTTGGGAGGGTTAGACTGAGAAAGACATGGGACGAGGTCATTAAGTGTGACCTCAGGGTTAAGGGATTGAACAGGGAGGCTGCCAAAGATCAAGCAGCATGGAGAGCCGCCATTAGGTGACCAAGACCGACGCATGCAAGCATGTTGGAGCCTTCAAAAACGAAAACGAAAACAAGGTGGGGACACTTGCCATCCTCTCACTCGATGTAGCGTTGCTCTCGGGTGGCTGCCCTTTCCTCTTTCCCTTCTTTCCTTTCTTCCTCTTATGTCTTTCTTTCATTTTTTCTTTTCTTTCTGTCAGTGTGTGACTCTACAGAGTGTCAAGCCAGATGCTTTCTTGTACACTAGGAATCCATTTATTATGCTGGGTGGTAATCATGTAACCAAACTATGGCACCTGGTGGTGTAGTGAGTAATTAAGGCACTCCAACCATATTGAGCCTGTGTCGGTTTATATCCAAGGGATGGTTGGGGTTTATTGATCACGTAATGCCACTCAGGATGAGTGAGGCTGGTCACTCTCATCTTAAATATCAGGACCAACTTGTCTAGCCCCAGATTATATTTTTCATGGGGCAACACAGGATTAGATGATGTATGTATTATTATTATTATTGGTATTGTTGTTATTATTATTATGGATTGATGGATTATTATTATTATCATTATTATCATCATCATCCTCATCTTCTATGTGTGGGTGAGATTGAGGAGGGGATGGAGGAATGAAAGGCCAGAAAAGTGGTATAATAAATGAAATATGGAATTTGAAAAAGCAGAAATGGAAAAGGATAGATGTGGATTGATGAAGTACATATGGTGATTCACTTATAAGGTCTGCACCACTTTGTTTTTAACTTGGGAGTCAACAAATCTTTGTGCTCTACAGGTATTTTAAGAGCTCCTTAATTGGACTGACATACAATGTGTGGATGGTTTTTGTCTTTGGATAAAAACCTAGAGTTCATAAAATTTGAATGATGATTGAATGGATGTTTGGCCTATTATAAATGTTTTTAACTTGGCAGTCAACAAATCTTTGTGCTCTACAGGTATTTTAAGAGCTCCTTAATTGGATTGACATACAATGTGTGGATGGTTTTTGTCTTTGGATTAAAACCTAGAGTTCATGAAATTTGAATGATGATAGAATGGATGTCTGGCCAATTGTAAAACCCCTTCAAGGTGGACCAATGGAGGGTAAGGTGTTGCCATAACAGATTCTTATTTGTTTTGCATATTTATCACATTGTACAAGAATATAGCTAGCATTTTACCTGCATACCAATTCACATTTAACTCTTTAGCAAATTTACACAGTTTTATTTAATCAGCAACAAAAGAAAGGACAACTAAACATATAACACTTACACAGTCAAGGACAAACAAAAAGAAGAAGTGCATATGATAAATCTTGCATCATCATCATCCAATCCTGTGTTGCCCCATGAGGATCGTAGGAGCCCAGGGCTAGGCAAGTTGGTCCTGACATTTAAGATGAGAGTGATCTGTCTCACTCATCCCTGAGTGGTATTACATGAGCAGTAAACCACAACCACCCCTTGGATATAATCCTGCACTGTCTCAGTCTGATGGAGTGCTTTAATTGCCCAGTAAACCACCAGGTGCCATAATCTGGTTATATAGTTACCATCCAGTGCAGTAAATGGTTTCCTGGTGTACAGGAAACCATTTGGCTTGTCACTTGGTGTAGAGTCACCCATAGACAGAAGGAAGAGGAAAGAATGAAGGAAACACAGAGAAGGAAGGATGGAAAGAAGGAAGAGAGGAAAGGACAGGCACCTGAGAGCAGCAGTACATCAAGTGAGTGGATGGTGAGTGCCATATAATAAATCTTGCAAAGACTGAATGGTCATATTCAGTTGTATGGCCTGAATTGGAAATGTCAGTCTCACTTAACTTGTCCACCTTTACAGAAGTCTGCGTTAAATGGTTTTTACTGCATATCCTTATGCATTGTGTTGATTGTTTTCCTTGTTATTCATTTTTTTTCCTTATTTATATATTTTTAATGTTGTGAACTATTACTTATAACATGAAATATAGGGCTAAAGTAGTGATAATGATTTCTTAATGGCAGTTTTATGACATTGCTTAGAACTTGTAGCTGCCATTGCGTGATGGGTTAGAGCACTCTTGACTAAAAAGTCAAACATATGATCTCACCCAAGAGCCATTGGTTGTTAGCAGCAAGAACATCTAGTCACAAAGTGTTACTCTCTCCAACAATCCCCTCCAATTAAGCAGCACCTTAGCTGCTCTGGAGTGGAGTGTACTGTGCAGCTTAAAACTGCATCATCACTGTGAATTTGTAAATCCTTATATTTTTTATTAAGGACCTGCAATGAAACAATAACTTCAATTCAGTTATCAGTCTCTAGTGCTTTATGTTTCTTTGATGATGAAATATTTTACAGCTTATTGTGTTATATGTATCTTTTCCCCTTCCCTGCATACAGAGCCCCAGCTAAGTATGCCCCTTGCTCGATGTGTCATATGTGTTGATTTAGATATGTAGTTTTTGTGGTAAGGTTTGTAGTTTGCCAGTGTTCCTGTATCAGTGTGCATGTACTCTCTGTACAGTAGATCCTTGATTTGTACACAAAGTGAGGTATTGGAAAGTAAAATGAAGATACAGCAACATTAATTAACCATATTGTATTATTGTATTGTGTAGTAGCTCTTTGACTACTTAAGTGCTGTATTCCTATCAACAGCATACAGTAAACCCTTCATAAGCTGAACTATATGGGGCTCTACCCTGGTTCGAATTACCAAATTTTCCGTCTTACCGAATTTTCACCCCCCAAAATTGCTAAATTACTGAATTTTCACCCCCCCAAATTGTTAAGACGAATACGTATTACTTGTCCTTTCAATGCTAAATTAAAGAAGCATATACAGTAATCCCTCCAATATCCGTTGTAATAGAGCCAAAGGCATGTCCGAATATTGGTTTTGTCCGGATATTGGTCCTGAAGCTCCAGCACTGGTTTTTCATGACCCTAACCTAACCTAACCTAAATCAGAAAACTACCTTCCTACCTCCCTAGTGGACATGTATAGCACTTATTTAGGTCCCTTTTCACATAAATAATGCACACATAGCATGAATTTATTGAATTTTAACCAAAAAATGGTGATTTAGAGGTGAGTGAGTCATAGGAGCTCAGAACTTGCCAGCATAGTATAAGTAAGTATCGGACATGGAAATCATCTTTTCTCACATTTTATGCACTAAATTATGGGATACAAAGCATCAAATACAGTAAATGATGTTAATTGCTACCAGAAAAATGGTTAGGTTAGGTTAGGTTAGATTTGGTTAGGTTAGGTTACGTTAGGTTATGACCGGACATGAAATTCACTGCTTCAACCTTTTTCATAGCTGGTGCACTTAATAACCATGCATGAAAGAATTAAATTAAAAGCAGGAAATGATGATTAACACAATGTTAGGTTAGGTTAGGTTAGGACCGGACATGAAATTAACTGCTTCAACCTTTTTTCTTGCTGTTTTACTTAAGAACCATGCATGGGAAAATTAAATTGCAAGCAGGAAATTATGATTAACATTTAGGGTAATTTCTTAACACATTAACAGCATGATGAAAACACATTAGGCATGAAAATCTTTATGGTAACCATAGGTTAGGTTAGGTTAGGACCGGACATGAAATTCACATCTTCCACCTTTTTTCTAGCTGTTTTACTTAAGAACCATGCATGGAAAAATTAAATTGCAAGCAGTAAATTATGATTAACATTTAGGGTAATTTCTTAACACATTAACAGAATGATGAAAACAGGTTAGGCATGAAAATCTTTATGGTAACCATAGGTTAAGTTAGATTAGGACCGGACATGAAATTCACATCTTCCACCTTCTTTCTAGCTGTTTTACTTAAGAACCATTCATGGGAAAATTAAATTGCAAGCAGGAAATTATGATTAACATTTAGGGTAATTTCTTAACACATTAACAGCATGATGAAAACAGGTTAGGCATGAAAATCTTTATGATAACCATAGGTTAGGTTAGGTTAGGACCGGACATGAAATTCACATCTTCCACCTTTTTTCTAGCTATTTTACTTAAGAACCATGCATGGAAAAAATAAATAGCAAGCAGGAAATTATGAATAACATTTTTGGTAATCTTTTAACACATTTACAGCATGATGAAAACAGGTTAGGCATGAAGTTAGGGTACTTACGAACAAGAAGCTGCCCTCTGATGTAATAACCCACTCTATCATCTCAGACTCTGACAGGAAGACTTTGCACCAGACACACCTTTCCAATTGAGAATCACCAGCACTTATCACCAACACTTTACACAACGTTTCTTTTGTTTATAACTGGAATCACATCACTTCACTGCACTGTACATAACAGTAAATTCCATCATCACACACATGATGAAGAAGGTGAAGAGCAGTATCAAGCACTGTAGGAGGTAGGGTATCACCACAAAAGCAATCAATATGGCTGCCATTGTCGGAGGTGTTCATGAGTCAGTAACTGAGTGGGTAATGGTGACCGACAGACAGACGCCACGAGTGTAAACATAGCCGATCGGCGCGGGCGGGAAATTCAAACTGACGCGGTCCCAAAAAATTGAAAATTTTTCGATTTTTTTTCCGAATTTTTTGGCATTTGGGGGGTTAGGCAGCCCAGAATATTCGAATAGTGAGTATATCCGAGTATTGGACATCCGAATATTAGAGGGATTACTGTATAAATAAATAAGTTATGACAAAAAACAATTTAGTGCATTTAATATACTTTTAACCCCTTCAGTGCTGGGTGTATTTTCATTTTGTTCTTGCTGCCACCAGACAATTTTAGTCAGTGTAGGTTGGATCTGTGGAAGTGCACGGGGTTGGTACAGCCTTCGTTAACCCCGTCAATATGTGAGTCCAATCTTGAGTGCCATAAAATCGGCTGGAGGAAGCGTAAATAAAGTAGAAATAGATGTCACAGTACTGAAGTGGTTAATTGGTAGAAAATCATTCACAGAGGCAGTACAGACCGTCGGCAGTGTGTGTTGGAGATGGATTTTCACCCCCCCAAATTGCAAAAACAATACTTATTACTTTTCTTCTTAACACTAAAGTAAAGAAGCATATACAGTGTATAAATTAATAAAGAAAGACAAAAAAGAAAGAATTCAGTGCACATAATTTGCCTTTCGTTAGAGGCAGTAGATTCGTCGGCAGTTTGTTTTGTTTTGGAGACGGAGGTGGGTGAGTTCACACTTTAACGTAATTTCTAAACCGTACCCAGTATTTATTTCACTCTACATTAAGAACTAAATGTAATCACTGTAATAGACTGCAGTGTAACACCTTTTGTTAGAGGCAGTAGATTCGTCGGCAGTTTGTTTTGTTTTGGAGACGGAGGTGGTTGAGTTCACACTTTAACCTAAATTCTAAACAGTACCCAGTATTTATTTCACTCTATATTAAGAACTAAACTTAAATGTAATCACTGTAATAGACAGCAGTGCAACACCTCTCGTTAGAGGCAGTAGATTCGTCGGCAGTTTGTTTTGTTTTGGAGACGGAGGTGGTGGAGGTGGGTGAGATCACACTTTAACGTAAATTCTAAACAGTACCCAGTATTTATTTCACTCTATATTAACCCTTTCGCACACAGTAAGTTTTATTAAGTTTCACGGCTCACGATTTTACTCCCCCGCGCGCTCTGCTGGCAGCCCGCGGTACGCAAATTACACGTATTCTCGCCTCATTTTCGCTACCCAAACCCCAAAATGTTGCCCTGAAACTCACATCGTCTTATTCGCCAATGTTTGTTCTAGCTGATAAGCCAAAAGAAAAACCAGAAAAATACGAATAAAAGTACACTAGGCCACTGTGAATAAACATTTTGGAACATTGATTCCACTTCCCAACATCATCGTTTGAGTGTTTTTCATAATACAGAAAAATGTTGTCATAATTTTTGATAGAGAATTCCATTGGCTTTCTAATGAGGTATGTCCAGTTGTGATGCGATTTGTAGTTTTCGAGGAAATAGCCAAAAACTAAATGCCATTT
Source organism: Birgus latro (assembly GCA_018397915.1). NCBI lineage: Eukaryota > Metazoa > Arthropoda > Malacostraca > Decapoda > Coenobitidae > Birgus > Birgus latro. The sequence goes on from JAGKTI010002062.1 coordinate 61,150, forward strand.
TTGTAAAAAAAAATTGATTTTTGTTCAGGGAGGTATACTGCAGAAGTTTTTTTGCACACCTTATTTTTTTATTACATAATCTTATGTAGAATTTCATAAACTTTCTCCTGATACCTTTTTGTTTTGATACGCCTGATAGTTTCCAAGTAAATCGCAAAAAACTACAGGGTACTCGCGGCCGCAGTGCACTTTCGTCATGCGCTTACAATAACCGCCTACGTAACCACAACTTTTCATTAGAGAAATTACATAGTTATGTCCTGTACATACGTAGAATTCACTGATCTTTATCATGGTTCTTACAGGAAATCGATGCGTTCAGTAATTTTGGAGTAAATGGACGACAAAGATAGAACACTCTTCCTCGCCCGCAAGCGAGATAAAAACGCTCAATTTCCCTGCCTCACGAATACTTATATTTTCGCTTGTCACGTTTTATTATTATTTTTATTATTATTATTTTTTACTCAAATTATACACATGAAATATCATAAGCTCTTTGATAGTGCTCTCAGTAACTCGACATTTCCACTAGTCTTTTTGCTGGGTACTGATACTAAAGCTGAACTTTCTTCCATCTTATATGTGTATATGTAAAAAACAATACTTATTTGTGAAAAAAATATAGAAATGTAGAAACAGGTCAGTGTACAAATCAACAAAATATGGATAACTCACTTGCTCCAGAGGTGTTGAGCTGCTGGCAGGAACTTGAAGGAATAGAAGATGAGTTAGGTAGTGTGTGAGTTGTGCGTGGGTGCGTGAGTGAGTGTGTGTGTGTGTGTGTGTGTGTGTGTGTGTGTATGCATGTGTGTGTGTGTATACAGTTGGCGCGGAAAGTATTGACGCTAAAGGGCCGACGTCATTGTTTTTCGCGTTAAGTGAAGTAGGGTCAATACTACCCTCCCCTGTGATGCGAAATGAGCTGACGCTTTTTCAATGGGAGCTGGCAACTCTGCTTGATAGGTTTGGCACCACAGGAGCAGGCTCAGTAATGTTTGGGCAGCCACAGGAGGAGGATTGTCTCTGTGTGTGATGCACCACGAGGGCATGTTTTGACTCAAATAACACAGTTATTTGGTTACCTACCACATTCTCATCATGCCTAAAGTAACCACAAGCAAGGACAAACGTGTGGAAGTGATTACTTTATACAAAGCTGGCCACAAACTCCCATTTATTGCAAATCAGATGGTGTTAGACTGAGGACAGTGCAGAGACTGGTGAAGCNGTGGCTAACAGACTGTGAGGTTCCCTTTATTCGAGACTGGCCCGGAAACAGCCCAGATATCAATCCCATTGAGAATTTATGGGCGCACATGAAGCAGCAGCTGCGTAGTATGGACACATCATCTTTGCCTAAACTTGAGGCTGCAGTCAAGCAGCTATGGAGCAGTTTCAGTCCGTCTGTTCTGCAAAACTACGCCATCAGTCTCCCCAGACGCCTTAAGAAGATAATAAATGTGAAGGGGAATGCCAGTAAATACTAAATTCAATGGTGAGTGTTAATTTATTTGTTTCTCCTTGCTAACCACAAGAATGTTTTCTTTTTTTAAGATGGCGTCAACACTTTCCGGACCTACTGTATATATGCGTGTGTGTGTGTACATGTGTGTGTGTGTGTGTGGCGTATTCTCTGTTCCTTGCACCACGTTTTGCCTAACACATGCAATGCACACAATAGATTTCTCCATGAACATTCGTTGCACAACATATGTATATAATGTCATATATGTGGCATATTTTCTTGTCTCTGATCATTACGTAACTTTCCGCTGTCAGTCAATGCACGCAATATTTCTCGGTGAACACTCGCTGCACTATTTTGTACATATATTTCACACTGAACCATTTACAATATAAAACACTATCACATGATTCCATCCCAGCCTCTTCTGTTATTCCCTTCCCTACTGTATGGCGTAACAGACCACCTGTTCCCTTAGCAACTAATGCATATGTCTATGTATCTCTGTGGCATAACATAATGCCTGCTATGGTAGGTCAGTTATTTCACTAATCCAGGCACTATATGTTTCAGATATAAGTAATGGCTTCACTATAAGGGTAAAATACATCATTTTACGGGCAGGGTGAGTGGAAACCCCGCTATAACAAACCAGACTCTGCCTCTAGGCCGAACGGCTGATAACGGGCCCCAATGCTTTACAAACAATATATCTATGTTCAGTAGACACAATCACTTCACATTATAGTCAAAAACACTGTCTGTCTATCTATCTATCTATCTATTGCCAGACGCCTCAATCCCGAACGGGGTGGCCACAAACAAATCGCCTCCATGTCACTCTGTTCCCTGCCATTTCACTACCACACTCCCAACTCACACCTCCCTCTCTCATATACCTCTCCACTCCATCCCTCCATCTCATCCTCGGCCTCCCCCTCCCTCTCGCCCCCTCCACCTCACTCACATACACTCTCCTCGTCAATCTTTCACTGTTCAATCACAATATTTCAATAATGGCTTCGGCCTCGGCTGGGAGGGGGAAAATGGCAGATTTAAAGGGACAACACAACACAGCACGACCCTGCTGTCTGGCTGCTGGTGGAGCACTGAGATTCTTTCACTACGTACAGGCACATAGGAGTCATTGCAGTGTTGCCAAAGTCTTACCTTGGGAGAGACACGTGGCTGCTAGAACTCTACAAAATTTGACGCAAATCGACCGAAAACTTATTTTTTGGTTAATTTTTTTCACGTTTTCACGTGATTTGAGGTCCTGTTCTTTGGCACACCACACCACATGTAACACAAATTGCGGTCTCGTGCGCGAAAGGGTTAAGAACTAAACTTAAATGTAATCACTGTAACAGACTGCAATGTAACACTTTCAGTAATAATAGTACCGAACTTTAATCATGATCACTACACTAAGTCACACGCGCACATTTATTTTTTTTTTTTATAGCTTCATTCCTTTACGACTAGAGGTGCCAGTATCACTTCTTTTAAGCTTTGAACTTTCCATGGCAAGGCAGAAGGCAAAAGGAGAGCACTGCTCAGCACTAGATGACAGTAAGAATGGCACAACTACTGTCTCCAAAAGCAAGCAGCAGACTGGCGCCACTTGTCCCCCTGGCACCATTTCTCCCCCTACTTTCGCATTTTGGCCTACTTTCATATCTGGTCTCGGCCTGAGTTCGGCTAACCGATGATTCCGTCTTATAAAAGTTCGACTTATGGAAGGTTTACTGTACTCCCCCCCCCCCCCCTGCAGGGAGAAGGTTTAAAACTGAATTCATGAAACTTTCTGATTTTAAAAAAGCAGTTGGATATTTTGTACACACAAAGAACATTGAGCTCTGTTGGGAGGGGGGGGGGAAAAAAAAAGAAAGAAGGTAGAAGGATACAAAGCTGTGGATATACACAATGCAGCATGAGTTGCTGGACAAATCCTCAGTATCCCATGTTTCTCAGAGTCTCCCTGACTTAACAAACACCATGTCATCATATCACTGTACCTGAGCTTTGTTATTGTGATAAGGATGTTGATTAAATAGAGGACCTACTGTACTCTTCAGTATTGTTAATATGAAAGTATTTGATGCATAGTGAATGAAGCATGTACCAGTACAGTAAAACCTCGATATAACGGACTTCAGTAGAACGGAATTCGCTTTTATCGGACTCGAGGAGCTACCGGACTAAACTCCTATATATCGGAAAAAATCTGATATAGCCAGAAGCAGTCCGGACTGCCTGACAACTTCAACTATGTTCACCACAATAAGACAAGTAAAATACATGTTTTTCAGTGCACAGTACAGTATTATTATACCATTTGATTAATGTAGTGAAGGTATAACACAGTACAATACTGCAATAGTGGTGAAAACTACCGATGCAATCCGGACTAATGTCTGATATATCAGAAAAAGTCCGGATTAGCAGGGGTAAGTCCGGATGTCGCTTTTATCAGAAAATCGCATATTTCGGACTGGCCTGAGCCCCAATTAGTCCGTTATAGTGAGGTCTTACTGTATTTAAATTTCACAGGTATACTTTCTCTATACAGTATGTATTATGGTATATCATAGTTACTGGATATGTTATTTATGATATGAATTGATAAATTTATTTCATTGTTTATGTGTTATTCATTATTTGAAAAACAAAACATAATATACTTCGTGTATTAGTTGACTTACTGTTACAGTATTTACCTTAATTTGCAGAAGTTCTTTAGTTCAGTACAGTAAACTTGTTGTAATCATATTATTTAATTACACAATATAAGATGTCTTGTAACTTTCTGTTCACTTACTGTAGACATGCAAGGATACTCAGAATTGCCTGGGTAAAACCTTGATAGTGCATACTGGCATTGGACTCTAGATGGCCACATCAGTAGAAGATCCACAGGGTTCCCATTGAACCTATATTCTCCTTTGACTTCATTTCTCCAAAGATATATTTCCCTTGGACCGATTTCCTCTACTGTCAACCAGCCCTGCCCACCCAACTCTCTTATCTGTCCACCCTTATGACCCATTGTAGCTAATACAGTAGGGTCTTCATACAACGCGAGATAGGTTATGTAGAACCTCGTGCAAAGTCAAATTCACACTAAAATGTGACATATATTAATAGGGGGTTAGGTTGTAGGAGCCTCATATTTTTCATTAAAAATATACTCAAAGATAGATTATTACAAATACATCTGCCTTAAGACACCGAAGACAGTGTGTTTACATACAACCTCACCAACTGGACACAGCAGTGCATAGCTACTGTGTTCTAACCTAACCTAACCGATTAGTTTTGGCCCCTGATACTCCCCATAAAAATTTTAATCACCAAGGATTGCCACTAAGCCTCTTGAAAGTCCTCATTACAAATCAAGCAAGAACTTGACCTAAACAGCATGTGAATAATGGCCGCCCAGCATCAGTAATGTTTTGTCACGAGTCACTTTCAGCGCTTATTATAAAAGAAATAAAAAAAAATGCATTATGAAAGTTTTTGAAAGCCATTAGTCATCAACAGTAAAGGAAAAAAAAAGGTATAAAGAAGTTGTCAGCATAGAGTGATTGCATATCTCACTTCTCAGAGACACACAAATGCAGTAATTGTGAAAAACAAGTCAGCCAAGCAATATAATTTGTATGACAGTATAATTCACAAGAACTGAACTCACATAATTATCTTACCAAACTATTTATATTAAAACGTAGTGTCTTCACGTATCGTAAGATCCAAATTTTCTTGACTAAAGACCGTCAGTTCATAAAGTTCGAGCACAAAGCCTCCCCCCCCCCTACTCCTTGCACTAAAGGCGAATACATGAATTTTACTGGTCCTTCATTATTAACTTTTTTTTTTTTTCCTAACAAAGAAAACTGCCCACGTCGTAAACATCCTGACTCATTTTATGTCTGATCATTTAAATTCCGACATCACATGCTACTTCGTCTAACAATTTTACATTTTCATTTAGAATAAATGCTTTTCTTGTGTTCATAGCATTTTCAGGGTGCTTAGGCATAATTAAAGTTAGTTTGGAACCACGTGCTCAGAGTTCTGGTAGGAAACGAGGAGCAAGGAAATACGCAAATAAACTTCTCATCACAGCGACCGTTCACATAACACTGAGGTAGTCAGCAGGCTGTGGCAGGTGGTATGGGGGTCACGTGGGTCGGGTCGGGTCGAAGAAACTAATCAGTGACCAACACGAGTTATATCTGGAAAGCCAATACCAAAACACACCCATTTCCCACAGTTTCTCGTGCAGTTCTGTGGTATTGTCGTGCTATTACGTAATTATGGGAGAAATTAAATGCTTGTGTTATTGTAAGATCGTTGTTTCATTTGGTCTTAAATAGCGACTCTACTGTAACGATATGATTGTAGAAGTAAAAAAAACTCTGTGGTAATAGGTTGCCATGTTTCTACTATGTTGACGATTGTTTGTAATTGCCTTGGTCACAAACTCCCAAAAGTTGCCAATTCTCAGTTGATAATTGAATACATTAAAAGTCAGCCAACTAAACTGCTTTCTTTTATATGCTTCAAGTATCACTGTATTCGCAAGTAAAATATTATTAACATTTTTACTTACCACAGTGAGGAAGAGATGCTCCATTATGGCAAGTAAAAGGAAATCACCAAAGTAAATTAGCATACCGTCTCAGTTCCGAGACCAACCTTATTCTTAGCTAAATCCATCGATGTTCATGGTTTCATTATGTGACTGAAATGAAAAATTCATACTCATATATCCACAGTATATATGAAACTAATATAAAGTATTTTGATTGCAAGATGTTAGTAGACCTCAGGTGAAGACCGTGTGCAATGATGCATTCGTCCTGCAAGTGAGAGACTTTTAGAGTGTCGTATGCTACCTAGTTGGCAAGGTTGGTATTGAAACATTAGCATACTGTAATGGGGTCTATAAATGCCCACGTTGGCCAGAGGCAGAGCGGGGATCCTCTCTTTTGCTCAGTGGAAACATGCACGCGTATGAAGCTTGGGGGCCTGAGATCGAATTTCTGCCAGGACATTGATTAATTTGTTAAGTTTCATTTCATTTATTACATTGGTTGGCAGCAGTGCGGAATGTGAGGCGGGGCTTGGTTGGCAATTTGATGTTTCTTGGTTAGCTGACAGCATCCCTGTCTTTACATCCCAGGGATGGGCTGTTCGGTGTGGTCTACAGCCTCCCCGAGGTGGCCTCTGATGCTACACTACCTTTAGTGTTCAAAACTCACCAAATTAATCACCAAGGGGAGAAAAGAGGGATGTAATGGGGTCTGTAAATGCCCGCGTTGCCCAAAGGCAAAGCGGGGATCCTCTCTTTGGCTCAGTGGTAACGTGCGCGTATCGAGCACTAGGGCCTGAGATTGAATCTCGGCCAGGGCAATGATTAATTTGTTAAGTTTCATTTCAGTTATTACAGTACTGTCTCATTTCCGGGACAAATATTTTCCGTCGCTCAGACGGCAATTAATCAGTCTGATTCATACTCTTTCCTTACTGTTTCAATATGTGAAAAATTTACATTCATATTTCTCTATACAGAAGTAATACAATATATAGCCATCTGAATGCAAAATATTAGTAAAAATAAATTTCAAGTACATCTGCACCAACCTCACATGGGCTTATTCGATGCCTGTGATGTCAGCTGACAGTTTCGTCTTCCCATGTTTTGGTTTTGAAAATTATGCTTTTTTCATAAATAACACTCGGTACATTTACTTCAGCATAATTTTGCCATATGAAGCACTAATCCATTTGAAAACTATGTGATAGGCATTTCAGAATAAACATGTAGGAGATGTGGAATAGTACGTGATGAATGCTATCACACCACTTGCTGTTTATGTATTTTAGTCACCACTCTGCAATATTTTTGTAAGCAAACATGTCTCCAAAACTGGTGTAGTAAGGAATGATTACATTTTTGCAGAATTTATGTACTGTTCACAAATAATTATCATGGAAGGGATTTTAGAAAGTATGCGACTATGTGAACTAGGAAGAGATGACCAGCTTCAATTGAGATATCAGGTGAGCATCGGCAACTATGGGAGTTTGTGGCCAAGGGAATTAGTTCTAATTTTGGCCATCAGGGGTACCACTTTAGCAACTGGCATTTAAATTCGTAAAAATTTGTCATGTACCTGCTAAAGCTGTTTAGAGCTTAGAGAGTTTTATATGCAGCCTCCTTGATTTCAGTGTCCCTGTAGCTATTTCTTCTACTGATAAAGCAGATCTCTTCGCTCAGACTTTCTCCTCCAATTCCACCTTAGACGATTCCAGTGCTGTTCCTCCATCACTTCCCCCCCTCTGGCGTCCTCTTGACTGACATTAAAATTTCTTCAGCTGATGTATATTCTGCCATCACTGGCCTCAGTACTAACAAGGCATATGGGCCTGATGGAGTCCCTCCTGTTGTCCTCAAATACTGTGCTTCTGTGCTTACACCCTGCCTAGGTAAACTCTTTCGCCTATGTCTTTCAACTTGTACCTTTCCTTCTTGCTGGAAGTTTGTTCTAATTCAGCCAGTCCCAAAGAAGGGTGACCATTTCCAACTCTCTAACTATCGTCCAATTGTTTTAACATCCTGTGTCTCAAAAGTTTTCGAGTCAATTCTTAACAGAAAAATCTTAAAGCATCTTTCTTGTCACAACTTTCTTTCTGATCGTCAGTATGGGTTCCGTCAGGGATGCTTCACTGGCGATCTTCTCACCCACCTTTCAGACTCCTGGTCATCCTCCTTTCGGGACTTTGGCATCTCAAAGGCTTTTGATCGAGTCTGGCATAAATCTTTAATTTCCAAACTGCCTCTATCCTTCTGTGTGTGCCTTCATCTCTAGCTTCCTTTCTGGTCGTTCTATAGCCGCTGTTGTAGACAGCCATCGTTCTTCTCCTAGACCTGTCAACAGTGGTGTTCCTCAGGGCTCTGTCCTATCACCAACTCTCTTCCTTTTATTTATCAATGGCCTTCTGAGCTGTACATCTAACCTTATCCACTCATATGCTGATGATTCCACCCTTAACCTTTCCATTCGGTTTCCACAACGTCCATCTCAGCAATTACTTCAACAAACAAGGGATGAGGCTATGGCACACCTAATGTCTGACTTGGCTCGTATCTCTGATTGGGGTAAAAATAATCTTATTTTTAATGCATCAGAAACTTAGTTCTTACATTTATCAACCCGACAAAATCTTCCTTAGGATTACCCACAAATGTTTAATAATGTCCAGCTCAGTCCTGCATCATCCTTGAACATGCTTGGGGTTTCATTCTCTCAGGATTTGTCTTGGAAAGAACATATTATATCTCTTGTGAAATCTGCTTCCAAGAGATTAGGTGTGCTAAGCCGTTTCCGAACTTTCTTTACCTCTGCACAGTTGTTGTTACCTTGTACACGGGTTTTATTCGCCTGTGTATGGAGTACAACTCTCAAGTGTGGGAAGGCTCCCCACATGCAGCTCTTCTCAATAGGGTGGAGTCAAAGGCTTTTCGTCTCATTAACTCTCCTCCTCTTACTGATTCCCTTCAACCTTTGTCTCTTCGATGCACTGTTGCATCTTTCTCTCCTATCGCTACTTCAACGGTCACTGTTCCTCTGAACTGTCTGCCTGCATCCCTCCACCTCTACGACGGGCATGTAGTACCCGTCTAGCAACAAACTCTCATCCATTTTCTGTCCAACTCTCTAATGCAAGAGTTAACCGTTACTCCCAGTTCTTCATTTATGCAACTGGTCAACTCTGGAACTGTCTTCCCTTGTCTGTATTCCCTACTTCCTATGATCTCCAGCCTTTCAAACGCAGTGTCCAGGCATCTCGAAATGAATGGATCTTGAATTTGGCTCTCTTTTGTATTGTTTTTGCTTTTTGTTGGAGGGAACAGTATGTGGGCCCATGACCTTTGGTTCCTTCTTCCTTGCATAAAAAAAAAAAAAGACAAACATTCTCTTTTGTGTATACATGGATTGATATAATGTGGATTAATTTGGTCAAAGTTCTTCCAGTTTTGGTAGAATCCATAGTGGTTTTGTATTTTCTAAACTTAAGAATGTGCCTGTTATTACTACTGTATTTATGAACACTTGCTGTTATGTACAAACACAATACATCTTTAAAAGTCATCTATTGTTTGCAGTAGTTTTCTTATCTCAGTAAATTAAAATCCTGCACTTTGATATTGTAGATGCATAATAATATCCACAATGCTTTATGTAGGTGTATAATATGTTCATAATTTTTAGTAGTCTTTGGTTATTATGACACATCATCAGTATGATCATCATAGCCTTCATGGTCAGTCAGTGACTAGACCATCATAGGAGTGGACCCCTTAATTGTAGAGGGTTTAGCCAGTCGAGGTCTGGTTAGAAAGAATCCCACCCTATGCTTTAAAAACATAAATAGCTAATCTCTTGAGCTAAGACACTAATCCCTTTCAATGTAGGCCCCTTCTAACTTGACATACAGTGCCTGAAAATTCCTCAAAGTCAGTAGTAGTTGTTCCCTTGGCAGTCTGGCCGAACAGCCCCGAGTCCCTAAGGAAGGCCATGGCCGAGACCGGGCTTTTCCACAGAGCTCTCATGGAGTGTATGTTGTGTTGTTGGCATAGGTGATTGTGTGCAATGCAGTTTTCCATGATGTGCTTAATAGTTTGGGGTGCTTTGTTACATCCTGGACAGGCATCAGCGACGGAGTCATCCAGCCTCTTCTGATAACTTAAGAGGGCTGGATGATGCCCACATCTCAGCCTGCCCAGGTGGACCCTGTCCTCACGGGGGAGATAACGTTCGGAAGGATGGATATCTGGAGGCCGTGCATGCAGCTGTGTGTTGTCTTTGAGTGACTGAATGGAACGGCAAGTGATTTGAGTTTGATTGTGCTTCTGGAAGCTGGTGTGAGGCGGGCAGGGGGGAAGAGATGATAGTATCTGTGTATGATATTGTGTGCTGGGTGTTGTTTTGATGTTCCTTGGTGTGTGTGGATGTGCTGCCATGTAGTGTAGTGGATGTTGTGGGTTTGTGGAGGCTGCAGCGAGAATTTGGGTGTCTCTCATGTCTAGATGATCCTTGACTTTGAGGACTTTGGTTTCTTGGTGTAGGTGGTCTGTAGGTGTAGTAGCTGTGCAGCCTGTGATTATTTTTAGGGCCTTGTTGTGTATGGTCTGAAGAGTATTATATTGTGTTTTAGTGAGTATCTCCTGCAGATGCTTCGTCAGATTCGTCATGATCTCTTCTCTCAGATGAACGTTGCACAAGACTTATTGGAGTGTGCAGACTGCAATCCAGACTTTTAAAGATTGTTGTCACTGGAGATGAGACTTAGGTGTATGGCACCACCCAGAAACCAAAACACAGTCGCCCCAGTGGAAGCATGCAGAGTCGCCTCAGCCAAAAAAATCATGACAGGTCCATAGCAAGGTGAAATGCACTCACATGTTGAGATTTTTTTTTCCTTTTTTACTATCATGGATCTTGTATATACATGGATGGGGTTATAAAAGAGATACAAGGTCGGGC
>JAGKTI010002063.1:0-15143 GCA_018397915.1 Birgus latro
CCTAAGTTTGCCCAGTCCAATGGGCCATGCTTCCATTCACTCATCATTCAAGCTGCCGGAGTCCAGGCTTTATCTGATATGCCAGAAACATTCACCACATTCTATAGCCTCACTTAAACATATCCGATAGAGTCAGTCTGGACGCTGTTACATTTATAAGGGGTGCCAAATCCCTATCATGCACTTCTCACAACATTCATACAGCCAGCTCAATCTCTTGTCAGTTCCCTAGCCTCACCGACCTCCATACCTCTCTTCCTCACACACTCGTCCACCATGTCGTTCCACTTTCTTCTTGACCTGCTTCGCCTCCTTCCTCCTTCAGATTCACTCAGATATACCTTTTTCATCACTCACTTGTCATCCATTCTCTCCACATGACCATACCATCTCAGTACAGTCTCTTCAGTTCTGGTCTTCAGACTTCCTCACTCCACATCTTTCACTGTGCATTATTTTGTATCTTATCCACTCTCTGTACTCCACATACATTCCTCAGCAGATCCATCTGCACTGCTCTTACTCTTGACTTTTCATTTTCATGCCACACCATAGTCTTACATCCATATGTTAAAGTTGGCACAAACTCTCCGTGTAAGCCTCGTTCAGCTGCAACACCCAAGCCTATGTTTCTTATCAAGGCCTTCATTGCACCAGTTACTTTCCTTCCTTGTGTCATTCTACTTTCCACTCCTTTTGCACATTTTCCTCTCTTTTTTATCACTGTACCCAGGTATTTGAACTCTCTCACCCATTCCAATCTCTCTCCATTCACTGTAACATCACACTGGGCACAGTCACCTTCTCTTTCAATAACCATCACTTTACTCTTTTCCACATTTACTCTCAAGGCATGACGGTTACAGACATCAGCAAAACTCTGTACTAGTCCACCAAGTTCTTGTGAGGTACTTGCAAGTAGTACTGCATCATCAGCATAAACAAATTAGAGATATTCTATCCATCACCATTCATTACTAATGCCTTTTCTCTCTCCATTCTCATGTTTTTACTTCTCTCATCGCCCCATCTGTATATATATATTGTAGCAGCCGTGGCTCAGTGGGTTAGAGCGCTCCGCTCTGGCCGTAGGGTCGGAGGATCGAATCCACCCAAGGGTCATTGGTAGACATCAGGAAGGGCATCCGGTCATAAAATGCTACACGCTCCAATCCAAAAAGGCCGACGCATGCAAGCATGTTGCAGCCTTCAAAAACGAAATGAACGAACGAACGAACAACCATAAAGACATCACACACCCTTGCTGCATGCCCTTACCTATTGCAAACCATTCACTTAGATGCCCAATTACCCTTACACATGCTTCACTACAATTATAAAAACTCTTGACAGCACCTAGCAGCTTACCATCTACACCGTACATGTGCAAGACCTTCCACAGTCCTTCTCTGTCTACTTTGTCACATGCTTTTTCCAGATCCATGAATGCTATAAACACCTTATGGTCCTTCTCACAAGCCTTCTCCACTATCTGTCTTATTGCAGATATATGATCCACACATCCTTTGCCACTCCTAAAGCCACCCTGTTCATCACTCACTAGGACTTCTGATATCTACTTTCTTTATAATAAATCTTCCATATACTGTCTTTGCCACACTCAATAAACTTATGCCACGATAATTCTTGCACTCATTCACTCCCCTTTTTTATGTACAGGAGGACAGTCACAGCCTTTTTCCACTCTGCTGGCACAGTTTCACTCATCCATGCCATTTTACATATCTCCAAGAAGCACTTCATTCCACTGTCTCCACTAGCTTTAATCATCTCTGCATTCACTTCATCAACCCCAGCTGCTTTCCCATTTTTCAGCCGCTTCACAGCGTTCTTCACCTGTGCGAGTGTCACATTTCCTGCCACTGCATTCCTTCTCTGCATACCCCCAAATCCAGTCATGTTTACAACTGCTGTGCTCTCTCCATTCCCATTCATCAGGCTTCCAAAATATTTTTTCAATCTGGTCCTCATTTCATAACCATGGTTAATAATCTACCACTTACATGCTTCACACTTTCACATTTCTTTCCACTGTCACTTGTACATTTCCACACCTCTTTCTAGAATAATATCCTATTTTCAGAGTAATTTGCATTCATTTTTCTTCCTAAAACATCATTTACCTCCTCCTTTTTCCTTTTCACTAGTCTGTATGTTTCTTGCTCTTAATATATTCAGTTCTTATATCAGTTGAACCCCTGTCCTGTAACCACTGTAGCCACTTCTTCCTCTTTTCCTCCTTTGCTTTCTTAACCTCTTCATGCCACCATGCCTTACCTTTCTTCTTTGTTGTTACTCTTGCCACACCACACAATGCTTGGGCATTCCTAACTAAGCAGTCCTTATATGCATTCCACAGGCTGTCCAGATCCATTTCATTCCAATTTACTGATTCTGACTCCTCCCCTACTTCAGTCCTGTATTCATCTGCCATTTCTTTTATCTTCAGCTTCTCGACTTTCATTCTTTCTCCCGGACTGCTCCTCTCCCTCCTGGTCCACCTCACTCTCAGCTTGACCATGCATAGCACAAACATATGAATTGACTAACCATCGTCCTTTCACGGCCCTCGTATTAGCAACCATTTCCAGCATCAACCTCTCTACGAGCATGTAATCAATCAGGCTCCTTTTAACATGATCCTTGTTCCCTCTGTATCATGTATATTTATGTGCTTCTTTATGTCTGAAATACGAGTTACAAATGCACAACGTACTTTTCTTGACACATATCCTTCAGTCTCTTCCTGTTATCATTTTCTCCTGGTACTCCGTTACAACCCATTATGTCATCCTCATGACCATTGAATACTCTTCCATTCATATCACCCATTATGCTCACTTGATAGCTTCTGGGCATTTCTTCCACTGCTTCATCCAGCTCATCCGAAAACCTGCCTTTCTCTCTGTCACTCCTGTCGTCACACGGTGCATACGCTGCAATATTAGCCATTTACACTTTCTCGAACTTGACATACATACATCTCAAGCTAACACATTTGTAATCTCTCATTCCACTCTGCCACAACTCATTCATCAACAAAGCAACTCCTTCCTTGTATCTCACTCCTCCACTTCACACCTATTCATCTTTGTTTCACAGAATGCCATCAAGGCATATCTTGCACTCTTGAACACATTCACCACTTCCACCCTCTTGCTCTTCTCATTCACACCTCTCACTTTCCACATGGCCATACGAATTGCACATTTGGTTGGCGCCCTGGGCAGGTATTGGGCCCTCCGAGACTTTTCGAAACATATGCCATGATTAAGTGATTTCAGATAGAGGAATCTGGAGGACACTTAACCCGGTCAAAAACCCTGGTTATACAGTTACCACCCAGCGTAGTAAATGGTTTCATGGGTACAGGAAACCATTTGGCTTGCCATACATTGAGTGAATTGATGATGGGTGCCCCCATCTACTACAGTCATATGTATAGAAAGACCTCAGTATAACGGACTAATTGGGGCCCAAGCCATTCCGATAAAAGTGACATCCGACTTACCTCTACTAACCCAGACTTTTTCCGATATATCAGGTGTTAGTACGGATCGCATGAACTGTTTTTAAACTGTTTTGACTACGATTGCGGTACTATACTGTGTTATAACTTCACTACATTAATCAGATGGTATAATATATATAATAATACTCTACTGTACACTGACAGACATGTCTTTTATTTACCTTATTATGGTGAACATACCTGAAGCGGTCAGGCAGTCCGGACTGCTTCTGGCTTTATCTGACTTTTTCTGATATACAGTAATCCCTCCACTATCTGACGTAATAGAGTCAAAGGCATGTCCTGACAGTGGTCTTGTCCGGATAGTGGCCCTGAAGCTCCAGCACCGGTCATTCCTGACCCTAACCTAACCTAACCTAAATCAGAAAACCACCTTCCTACCTCCCTACCAGACATGCATAGCACTTATTTAAGTCCCCTTTCACATAAATAATGCACACAAAGCATGAATTAATTGAATTTTAACCAAAAAATGATGATTTAGAGGTGAGTAACGCATAGGTGCTCACAACTTGCCACCATAGTGTAAGTAAGTATCGGACATTGAAATCACTATGAAAATCACCCTTTCTCACTTTTTATGCACTAAAATCATGAGCACAAAGCATGAATTCATTTTATTTTAACCCCAAAATGATGAATCTGAGTTAAGTAAGGCATAGGTGTTCACTGAGCTGACAGCTTAGTGTAAGTTAGTATCGGACGTGGCAGCCACTGTGAAAATCATCTTTTTTCACATTTTATGCACTAAATTATTGGATACAAAGCATCAGATACAGGCTCTTGTTGTCGACGAAACACTTTATTTTGATCTTTCCACATCCAGAAACCTCACGCAATATGTTGGCAAGATATACAGCAGTCTCAGCACATTCAAGCAGCGGCAACGCCTCAGCAGATAAGGTAGATTTGACGACCCTCCTGTTCTTTCTTGTCTGCCAGAATATAGGACATCTTGCCTCACTAGCATCTCGTAGGAGGATCACAAAACTTCCCTGAGATCCATTGCCTACAAGGTTGGCAAATGAGGCATCCGAAAAGCACTCTGTATGACAGTCCTCAATCGGCCCCATTCTTGGAATGTATAGCTTCATGTTGTCAGTCTTCACCCTTGAGATCACCTTATTGAAACTAAGCAAATCCGCTACAGTAGCTCGGTTGCTGGTCACACTCAACTCACATCAAAGGCAATATCTCGCTGAGTGCATGTACCAGTCCAGTTGAATTGCCCAATTAATGCTCGGTACTCCGTTTTCTCAGACTCGGACAGCTCCCCTGATTTTACTGCTGCACGATGTTTACTCAGCGTGACTGGTTTCAAAGATGAAGCATACTGGAATTGGTTGAGCGTTATGCTGCCATTGATGTTGGAGATGACATTGAGACCAACGTATTTGAAGGCTTTTGATTCTGAACTGCCGATGAGGAATATTTGACTCAAACGGTTTACCACTTGCTCTTCGAACTCATGTGTACTAGCCCAAAGGAAGTCATCGACGTAGATGCATACAATGCCTTCGACTTTGCCACTATTGCTCCAAGAGAACAGTGCTGAATCCAGTGATGACACTTTAGCTCCGAGACTCAACAATTGATCTTTTACGCGCAGATACCAATGCCTAGCAGCATCGCAAAGGCCGTAAACAGTTTTCTTTAGTCTCCATAACTTACCATTTGCATATTCAGGCGGAGGACGTAAATGAACAACTCTCTCAATGTCGTTACCTTGCAAGTAGGCAGCTTTCACGTCCATAGTGTGGCAATCCCACTGGTTGGTGAAGGCCAAAGAAAGTGCCAAACGCACTGCTTCTTTTGAACAAGTAGGCGAGTCTTTTCAGAGATCCACTGTGTCTTCCTCAAATCCTCTGGCGACTAAGCGGGCCTCAACAATAGGCTTTCCATTTTTCAGTTTTTCTGTCACAGCCCATCGAACCGTTATGGCACCTTGCCCAACATCATCTACTTCCTCATACACATCATTATTCTTCCAGTTTGTAATTTCATTTTCCTTAGTGCATAATACGGCCTCAGAATTGAAAAGCACAAGCATTTATGCGTCATCATCAACCACTTCCCATTTGCTAGGATCCTTCTGCAAATCTATCCAATCAATGCTGCCGTCAGAGTCCTTCTTCAGATTATAGCAGTGTTTGTACTTTCCAGTGGCTTTACCTGCCTGACTCATAATCCTTCCAGACACCAACTCTCCACTTTCTGAATGTATTCCCTTTATACGTTGACCAACAGAAACTTTGGGAGGCTGATTAATCGGAATAGAAACTGTGGGAGGTTCATCAATTGGAACCACACCATCTTCCAACTCGTCATCTGGTGGATAGTCATTCATCACTTGCGAAGGATCGTCATTAGGCTTCTCCTGGATAACATTGTTCTCATCACTGCTGACACCACTTTCAACTATAGTATCTTGCTCTGGCACATGCGCTAGATGACACATGTGCACTCGCACGTAGACACTGCCGTGTCTCACCAGAATTTGTTTCCCATCTCTGCTTATTACAATTCCGGGACCGTGCCACTCATGACTGTCATTTCTTTTGTAGAAGACTTCATCTCCATTTCGGATGTCGTTTAAGTCACTCAAACATACGTTGTGTCACAGAGCCCTAGCCAAACGTTCATCTGATTCAGTCTTTATAAACTCTTGTCTAGCTAAATGAAGAGCATTCAAGTTGTCTCTCACAATTTTTGATGGTGATGAAGGTTTAAAGGCTGGAGGATCATTTGCCACACATTAGGCAGGCCAGGATTTTGACCAAAAACAAGTTGGTTAGGAGAAAAGCCTGTGTAGTTGGTGAGAGCATTTCTTGCCGATACTGCCCATGCCAAGGCCACATCCAATTCACACTGGCTATCAGCCATTATCTTCCTAACAATGTCACCAATGACTGCATTTTGACGCTCACAGACTCCGTTGCTCCAAGGACTCTCTGCAGACGTTGTCATGGTCTTGATATTGAAGGCCTCTCCCAATGCTCTCATTTCTGCATTGTTGAATTCACAGCCATTGTCTGTAAGAATTTTTCTAGGTGCGCCAAACACAACAATCCAGCTCTGAAATATTCCTTTGATAATGGTGGGCACACACTTATCCGCGACTACTATCGCATTACAATACCTGGCCACCAAATCAACAAGGACTTAAGAAATACTGTATTGCCTTCCCCAAGCTTTTAAATCCATGGCTATGGCTTCGTTAAACTTAGACGCCATGGGCAAACTGACTACGGGTCGGGGCTTGGCTTTCTGAAATCTGCAGCAGACTGTACCAGCATCAGATACAGCCTTGATAGCCCGCTCCAGTTCTGAACTTTTAATTCCCGCATCTGTGATCAGTTTAATTAATTTCACCGATGTCTGGTGTCCAAATTGCCTGTGAAGCCTCAAAACCGTTTTTTCTACATCACCCCCAAGAGATGCCAGCATGATTGTTTCACAAAATTCACGACCTAGTCATAAAGAAATTGGAAGCAAGTAATGGCCTGAAGATGAGGACTTCAAATCAATGATTGTTCCATAAATTTTGACCTGGTCACTTCCAAAGTTAATCAACATTTTTGCTTTTTTCATGGAATGTCTATTCAGCAGCAAGGGAATATTGCAGTCCATAACATCAGTCATGATGGTTGCATGCATATTTCCAGTGTAGCAGGGCAGAGTAACACGTTTGAGGGAAGAAACTGTGACACCATCAGCAAAAGTAAACGTTGAGGATGATGCTTCTTCTCTTATAGCTTCACATTCGTAATCAGTAAGCTCACATAGATAGCAATTGATCCATTCAACTCCACATACAGTTGTAGAACACCCTGTGTCTAGAAGAGCACATCCCTTAGATTCTTCTACTAGAGTCTGTAACTTACCTCTACTAGCGGCATCATCCACATAGCCCATAAATAACGACAGATGCCCCCTTTCAGAATTTTCTTCTCGACTGCCGTCGTTTTCATCTACATTCGGACAGTCACGTGCCCAATGAAATCCAGAATCACATACGAAACACCTCAATACCTTTCTGTCAGACCCAAGTGGGTTCTGCCTCCTTCCGGTGGATGAGCGTTGGGGAATTCTAGCAGATATGGTTGAACATCGGCCACCGCCACGACGTCGATCACGTACTGCACCACCCCACAGCATTCTCCGTCCTCGTTGAGTACCTCTAGCATAAAACGTTTCCTCACCCCCATCTTCGTCACTCCAAAATACTGGTTCGCCTTTCATCTGCCGGGCGGACACCGATGCATCGTTCTGCCCGCCAATTTCACCAGCAAAAATATGATTCAGGGCAGATTTCATGTTTTCGTATGTCACCTCAGTTATCGCGGACATCACTAGTTGTTGCTCACTGTCTGAAAGTTTGCATGCAGCTAAGAGCATAAAAGCCATCACATAATTTGGCAGTGCCATGTCCTGCTTTGTAAATTGAAATAAACATGCTCAAATTCTGTCACGAACTCACGAATGTTCATATCACCGGCTCTTCTGAAGTTGTACAACTCATAAAACGCTGCAAACTGTCGATGTCCTTTGTCCATGAGAAATAAACCGTCTAATTTTTTCAGCAAGGTCTGAACACCATCCTTCTGCTTCAAAACATCCGCATCAACCTCCGAAGATGCCACCCTCACTCTTCCAGACAATGACAGGTGAATAGCTAAGGCTTGTTTTTCTTTAGCCAAGTCTGTCAGTTCGCATCAAATGTCAGTGTCTTTTTTCCAGCTCTCATAAGCAGAATCATTTTCAAGTTTTGGAGGCCACTTGGTCGAACACGATGCCATTTTTCGAACCACGCTCTGCTACCAGCATCAGACTAAGCAAACCACACTCACCAGTCTCACAACGCGAACTGCCCAAGGTCTCTGGTTGCATACCGCAGGAACCTTCCGATGACGTCATCACTCGTGACTTAGGAGGTGTGTGCGCGCACACACACACTAACAACAATATGCACTAACATTAATGATATGGGAAGAACAAAAGGAATTTTGATGAAGTTAGGGTACTTACGAGAATGATGCCGCCGTCCTGGTGTATAACCCACTCTGTCATCCCAGACTCTGACAGTAAGAAGGTGCACCTGAGACACCTGCAGGAATTCATGGAATCCTTGGCACTTCCACTGCACTTTACACTCACCAGCACTTCCCACAACGTTTCCTTTCCCATAATACAGTAACAGTCTTGCATCACATCACTTCAGTGCACTGTACATACTGTAACTGTAAATTCCCGTGTGGTCTAGTGACGAGTCCTGGAGAATTTAGTCGCTGTCAGAGTCCGAGATGAGCTGACGGAGGCGGCATAGGGGCTTCTTGGTGGGACGTGGTGATAAGCTGTCCACTGCAGAGGACTCAGAAGACAGCCGCAAACTCACATCCAGTGGTGACTCCACCGTGCCAAATGTGCTGGGCTGTGGCTCGGAGCTAGAAGGCCTGTCTTGGTGAGGCAATGGTGTGGAGCGAGGGTTGAGGACAGCGGGGTTGACTGGCCTGAAAAAACTGTCAGTGGTTGATTGACGCAAGCAGCGACGATTCTGACGATTAATGATGCGCTGCCTGAAAGCTCGCACTTCATCCACAAGACCCAAGGGCCCCATCTCCCTGTTGCAGTCCGGGTGTTCTAGGTAGTCAAGGACGAACTCCACATGTTCCCGGAGTGCGCTCAG
The DNA here is from genome assembly GCA_018397915.1 of Birgus latro. Classification (NCBI taxonomy): domain Eukaryota; kingdom Metazoa; phylum Arthropoda; class Malacostraca; order Decapoda; family Coenobitidae; genus Birgus; species Birgus latro. The sequence goes on from JAGKTI010002063.1 coordinate 9,240, forward strand.
CTTGGGGATGGCTGGAGTAGTGACAAGCCGTGAGGAGTCCGCATCATCGTCGCTGTCCTCGTCGGAATCTTCCTGCTGGGTACTCGTACCGGCAACAGTAGATGCGATCTCGATATCAGACATGATCTGATACCCAGGATCGCCCTCGTCGTCATCCAACAACTCACACACTTCGTCGACATCCACATTGTCTCCACCCGCACGAAGCTTTGCATGGAAGTCATCCACGTCAAAACCTAGAAAATCGTGCACCACTTCACTTCCATGAAGCAGACGAGACCAACCATTTTGTAGAGTCTTGACAGAGACTTCCTTCCATGCACTGGCCCAGTTGTAGATAGCAGACTTGAGGTTGTATCGGCGAAGGTTTTCGACAGTTTTTTGTCCTCGCATGTCTCGTCCTTCCCTGCGATCGTCCTTGTCCTCGTAGACAACCATCACCTCGTCCAAAAACCTCCGTCGGTAGAGCCTCTTTGCTGCCACAATCACTCCCTGGTCCATTGGTTGGATGAGAGCAGTCGTATTAGGTGGCAAAAACAAACACCTAATGCGGCCATTTTCAGCCACCAACTACTTCTCAGACGGATGCGCAGGTGCATTGTCTAGAATCAGGAGGGCTTTTACCTGGTCGCGTGGGATTTTCAGTGTCTCCGTCTGATAATGAATGACCTCCTTGACAAAGTGCTGGTGAAACCAATCACTGAAGATCTTGGTTGTGAACCAAGCCTTCAGAGAATGATACCACACGACAGGAAGGACATCCATTAACCCACGAAGGCACCGAGGCTGCTTTGCACGTCCAACAATAGCGGGCTTGAGCAGGTGCATGCCATTAGCATTTGCACAGCACAAAGCAGACACCCGTTGCGTGGAGAGCTTGGGGCGAGGTACGCGCTTCTCCGTTTCCTCAGCGAGGGTGTTTGTGGGCACTGAACGATAAAATAGGCCAGTTTCGTCAGCGTTGTAGACTTGACAAAGAGTGAGGCCCTCCTGTCAATCAAGCCCTTCACCTTCTGCCGAAACTCTTCTATTCCCTCGTCGTTGGCGTCCAGAGCTTCGCCATGGGCCTTACAGTTGGTAAGTCCATGCCGTAACTTGAACGCGAAGAGCCAACCTTCAGATGCCTTGAAGTCTGGGGTGTCCTGTAGCCTTGCGAACTTCTCGGCAGCAGCTTTCAGCTCCGTTCCACGTACCAACACACCAGCAGCATGTTGTTGTCAATACCAGATGGGCATGGAACGGTCAGTATCAGCATACTTAGGAGTAAACATCATCTTCCTTTCCACGTTCCGTCTGGTTTTCGAAGCGAAATCAGCCGTGTACTGCTGTAGTTTGTCTTGGGACCTCTTGATATCAAACAAAGTGGAGCGAGGGAGGTTGAATTCACGGAGGATCCGTGATGTCGGCCACCCTGCATCCACCTTCTTCAGTATCTCCCGCTTCTTCTCCAGAGTCAGCACCACTTTCTTCCTCTTCTCAAGCGGCGGGGCCATCATCACACACAAAATGAAGAAGGTGCAGGGCAGCAGAAAGCTCTGCAGGAGGTAGGGAATCACCACAGAACCAAGCACTTCAGGAGCCATGTTGAGGGCGAGTTGACGAGCCAGCAGCTGAGCGGGAAATGAGACCGTGAGAGAGGTGGGAGGCGCAAAAACACAGCTGGGAGGCGCGCGCAAGAAATTCAAATTGATGCGGTCCAAAAAGAATTGATTTTTTTCCCCGGATTTTTTCGAATTTTTGGGCATTTTGGGGGTCGGACAGCCTTCGATGTCCGGACAGTGATGTATCCAGATAGTAGAGAGATTACTGTATAGGAATTTAGTCCGGTAGTTCCTCGAGTCTGATAAAAGTGAATTCCGGTCTATTGAAGTCCATTATATCGAAGTTTTACTGCATATATATGTGTATGTATGTATATATATATGTGTGTGTGTTTATATATATATATATATATATATTACAGTAATCTCTCTACTTTCTGGATGACCACTATCCGGTTACCTCACTGTTCCTCACTGTTCTGACATCGTAGGCTGATGGTCGAAACCCTAAAATGCCCAAAAATTGCAAAAAAAATAAAAGAAAAAATCTGAATTTTTCTGACCGCGTCAGTTTGAATTTCCCACGTGCGCCGACCATCTCCCTTCCCGCGCTTTCCCCCTCCTGTTAGCTGCCTCTCAACTCCCGTGAATAGTGAACGGTTGTCGGATCATTTGTGGTATTTTCGTTCTTGTCTAAACAATCATAATTCACAGTGCTAAGGATTAAGTGTAGTTAAACAGTGGATTACTGGACTTGCATCAAGAGCAATTATGACCACTGTAAAAACCTTAGAGGTGGGGGTAATATTCGTTAACAACCATCATTGACATGTAAGTACACTGTCAACTGCTAAATATTTTCCATAATCACTTCTAAATCCTCATTCTCTGGTTACATTTTATTTACTTCATGCTTTGTGTCCCATATTTGATTGCACAGACTGTGCAAGAGGTGATTTTCTCAGTGAGTACCATGTCTCTTACATACATTTACTACTAGTCAACTGGTGAACATTTTTGCCCTACACACCTCTAAATCATAATTTTTCTGGTTACATTTTATTTACTTCATGCTATGTGTCCCATATTTGAGTGCACAGGCTGTGAAAGAGGTGATTTTCTCAGTGATTACTATGTCTCTTACATACGTTCACTATCTAGTCAACTGGTGAACATTTTTGCCCTACTCACCTCTAAATCATAATTTTCTGGTAACAGTTTATTTATTTGATGCTTTGTATCCTATATTTTAGTGCATAAGATGTGAGAAATTTTGATTTTCATAATGATTGCCACGTCCGATACTTACTTGCACTAAGGTGCCAGCTCGTGAACACCTATGCCTTACTTACCTCAAAATCATCATTTTTTGGTTAAAATTTGATTAATTCATGCTTTGTGTCCACTATTTATGTGAATGGGGTCTTAAATAAGTGCTACACATATCCGGTAGGGAGGTAGGTAGGTGGTTTTCTGATTTAGGTTATGTTAGGTTAGGATCAAGAATGACCAGTGCTGTTGGTGAACAGTGAACACCGTTGCCATACCAAACTCTTAATCATCATTTTTCTGGGAACAGTTTATTTATTTGATGCTTTGTATCCCATATTTTAGCATAGAAAATATGAGAAATTATGATTTTCATAGTGATCGCCAGATCCGATACCTACTTACACTAAGCTGCCAACTCGTGAACACCTTTTTTTTTCTTTTTTCTTTTTTGGTGGGCATAGGTTTTACAGCCTGCTATCAAGGCCCAGCAGTCCTCCTACAAACCATACACCTCTACATGTCACCTATGCCTTACGTACATCAAATTCATCATTTTTTTGTTAAAATTCAATGATTTCATGCTTTGTGTTCATTATTTAATGCATACAGTGTGAGAAAGGGTGATTTTCATAGTGATTTCCATGTCTGATACTTACACTTGCTGGCAAGTTGTGAGCATCTAGGCCTTACTCACCTCTTAATCATCATTTTTTGGTTAAAATTCAATTAATTCATGCTTTGTGTGCATTATTTATGTGAAAGGGGACTTAAATAAGTGCTGTGCACATCCAGTAGGGAGGTAGGTAGGTGGTTTTCTGATTTAGGTTAGGTTAGGGTCATGAATGACCAGTGCTGAAGCTTCATGGCCACTATCTGGACATGACCACTTTCCAGTCATGCCTTTGACTCTATTACGTCGGATAGTGGGAAGATTACTTGTATATATATATATATATATATATATATATATATGTAGTATGTATGAAGAAGAGGATGTGTGGATCAGATATTTGCAGTGAGACAGATAGCAGAGAAAGCTTGTGAGAAGGACCATATGGTGTTTATGGCATTCATGGATCTGGAAAACACATATGACTAAGTAGACAGAGAAGGATTGTGGAAAGTTTTGCACATGTACAGTGTAGATGGTAAGCTGCTAGGTGCCATCAAGAGTTTTTATGATGGTGTGAGGAATGCGGAAGGGGAAAGAATACTCGAGTTTGGGGAGGCTATGGACATGATTGTGTGCAACACACATTTTAGGAAAAGAATCAGTCGGTTGATAACGTACGAGTCCGGGGGAAATACAGTAGTAGTCAGACAGATTATTTTCTGGTCAGGAGGGTTGATAGGAGATTAGTGAGGGATGTTAAAGTTATAGGAAGCAAGGAGTGTGTGCAGCAGCACAAACAGTTGATTTGTGACATGGTGCTTAAGGATCGAGTGATGAGAAGGAGGACATGCAGTATGTACCTAGGAGGAAAATATGGAAGCTGGGAAACCAATCAGTCAGGGATGCCTTTTATAGTGAGATGAGGAGAGTGGTGGCTGAACAGGAAGCCGTAGATAGAGGCGTTAATGAACAGTATAGAGCCCTTAAGAACGACCTCTTGAGAGTTACCGATGCAATATGCGGTTGGACAAGAGGCCCACCAAGACATAAAGTAACTTGGTGGTGGGATGAGGGTGTAGAAGCTGCAGTCAAGGAGAAAAGAAGGCTTTCCAGGAATGGAAGAAGGGTGGTAACAGGGAGGAGTACTTGGCTGCCAAGCGCAGGGCTAGAAGAGAGGTATACAGGGCGAAGTCTGAGTCACAGAGACTTTTACTTGATAATCTAAATCATGGAGAAAGGAAAAATATGATTTTTAGGGTGGCAAATCAGGTGAAGAGGGATAATCGGGACATTGTAGGTGAGCAGTGTGTGAAGATTGATGATGGAAGGGTAGTGGTGAACAGTGAGGATATTAAAGATGCATGGATGGAAGAGTTGAGAGGTAGGATGGGACTGGAGTGTATTGGTGTTGTGATGAGGAGATGTAGGCTGAGGTGGTTTGGACATGTGGAGAGGATGGGGGATGATAATTGGGTACAGAGGGTGAGAGGTGTTAATATTGGGGGAGGGGTAGACCGAGAAAGACATGGGACGAGGTCATTAAGTGTGACTTAAGGGTTGAGGGACTGAACAGGGAGGCTGCCAGGGATCGAGCAGCGTGGAGAGCCTCCATTAGGTGACCAAGGCCGACGCATGCAAGCATATTGGAGCCTTCAAAAACGTAACGAAACGAAACGATGGAGAGAGCATTATAGCCGGTTGTTGAATGAGGAGTTTGATTGGGATAGAGAAGGTTTGGAACCAGCTGATCCAGTGTTTGGCCCTTGGCCTTTGATTGATGCTGCTACTGTGAGTCAGGCAATAGGCAGGATGCGGGTGGGGAAGGCGGCAGGTGTGTCTGGGTTGACTGCCGAAATGTTGAAGGCTTCTGGAGATACTGGGGTGAGGTTAGTCACTGACCTGATAAATATGATTATATATGAGTGTGTTGTCCCAGATGATTGGCTGAAGAGTGTAATTGTAAATGTGTACAAGGTTATGAAGGAGTCCATGGAGGATGTGCGTATGGTGTGAGGAATGCGGAAGGGGAAAGAATACTCGAGTTTGGGGAGGCTATGGATATGATTGTGTGCAACACACATTTTAGGAAAAGAATCAGCTGGTTGATTACATATGAGTCCGGGGGAAATAGTAGTCAGATAGATTATTTTCTGGTCAGGAGAGCTGATAGAGATTAGTGAAGGATGTTAAAGTTATAGGAAGCGAGGAGTGTGTGCAGCAGCACAAACTGTTGATTTTTGACATGGTGCTTAAGGATTGAGTGATGAGAAGGAGGACATGTGTACCTAGGAGGAAAATATGGAAGCTGGGAAACCAATCAGTAAGGGATGCCTTTTATAGTGAGATGAGGAGAGTGGTGGCTGAACAGGAAGCTGTAGATAGAGGCGTTAATGAACAGTATAGATCCCTTAAGAACAACCTCTTGAGAGTTACCGATACAATATGCGGTTGGACAAGAGGCCCACCAAGACATAAAGT
>JAGKTI010002063.1:24997-58450 GCA_018397915.1 Birgus latro
CTGTTGCATGACGATCTGGGCTACAGGAGTTTTTGTGCTCGTAAAAAACCACTGCTAACTGCACTTCAGAAGAAAAAGAGAGTAAATTTTTGTAAGAAATATCTTGCCTGGAGTGAGGAGCAATGGAAAACTGTGCTTTGGAGTGATGAGTCAACATTTACTGTCACTGGTACCCCTTCATCACGAGTGTACCGCAAACCAGGCAGTGACCCCCTGGATCCTAAGTACACTTCCAAGTTTGTTAAATACCCAGCCTCACTCATGGCTTGGGGCTGCTTTACATATTATGGTGTTGGTGAGTTGGTAATTCTACCTGCAAATGAAAAAGTGAACCAGAACAATTATTTGGAGCTCTTATGTGATGTTTTAAGTGACTCTTTTGATAAAACCAAGGCAAGAGTATTTATGCAAGATTCTGCCCCTGCACATGTTGCAAAGTCAGTGAAACAGTGGCTAACAGACTGTGAGGTTCCCTTTATTCGAGATTGGCCCGGAAACAGCCCAGATATCAATCCCATTGAGAACTTATGGGCGCACATGAAGCGGCAGCTGCGTAGTATGGACACATCATCTTTGCCTAAACTTGAGGCTGCAGTTTTGGAGCAGTTTTAGTCCGTCTGTTCTGCAAAACTACGCCATCAGTCTCCCCAGACTCCTTAAGAAGATAATAAAGGTGAAGGGGAATGCCAGTAAATACTAAATTCAATGGTGAGTGTTAATTTATTTGTTTCTCCTTGCTAACCACAAGAATGTTTTCTTTTTTTAAGATGGTGTCAACACTTTCCACACCTACTGTATATATATATATATATATATATATATGTAATGGTGGTTAAATATTATTTTTATTTCAAGTGTGTGGGAGCTGAAGTAGTGCTGACACATTTTCAAACACCCTCGAACTTAACCCCTTCAACCGATGATGAACCTAACAGTATTTACTGCTATGTACATTCTACCACCAGACTGTTTTATTCAACTAGGTTCCTGTAGTGAAGGCTGTATACAACCCTCATAACCTCAGAATGTTCCCAAGTTGAAATATGTTGTCTGTACCTAACAGAATAAAGTGGAGGAATATGCCACTAGACTGAAAGGGTTAAAATACGTGTACCCTTGCTTTAGCATCTGTGTATAAATTCCCAGTGATGTAGGTGAAGAACAGATTGGACTTTGAATATATAGGGAACAAATGTAATTGAACAGAGCAATGTGAAATTTTTCATGTAGCTAGTGTTTAGGTGTTGTTTGCTGTGGTTCAGTTTAGCAGAGGTTGTTTATAGTTCTTAATTATTTTACAGCTAAATGGAACAGGTGAATAATGATTATTTTTATATTTCAGGAAAACATGCAGTTCCTAAGTCCTAAATTTGTAAGAGAATTTGCTCTAATATGTGCAGTTGTGTTTCAGAATCCAGGGTATATGAAGGAAGCGTTTCACATCACCATAGAGACACTTCATGCCCCTGGGGATGGGGAAATGGAGAATGTGAGTGGATGGGACCCTTGGTGTGCAGCATGATTCACTTCCACTCTCTCATATCTTAATCACTTGTCATACATTCATATTCACTCCTCATTTCATCCTTACTTCACTTTAGCTCGCCTTCTCTTCCATTCATACACTTTTATCTCCCTCTCACACATCCTTTTCCCCCACTCCTTTCATTTCATATCAATTGCCAATATACCTAGTTGCTCCAAGCAGATGATAGCAGTTTGAAGTACTGTAATTCAATACTTGACTTGTTTTCAGTGTTACATAACCTGAAGTGATAATTTCATCAAGTAGCTGTATACAGTAAAATATCAGTTTAATGAATATACAGTTTCCCATATTTGAAGTGAATGTTATATCCAGTACAAGAGAGTTCGACAGTCCGTAGTAGGAGAATTTGGTCACTACTCATGCTAGTTGTGTTATCTGGTTTCTGATGCATCCCAAAAGTTTCTTTGGGTGAGTGACCTTTGGAAATATAATTGTCTGGAAAAAAAAATTTGTTTAGCGAAATTGTCCTCTGCAATATTTATTTACAGTTCAGTGATGAGTTATCAGAGTTGAGAGTGTAGTAGTACACTGTAGTACAGTATAGTACAGTGCATCCCCACACAATGCGAACTCACACGGTGCAAATCACCTACAGTGTGAGGTCAACCCAGAAAATGCTTATTTTTATCGAATGCAAAATCTGCAAATTGACCATCCTGACATGCGAATCGGCTGCATGATTCCAAGGCAAAAATGGACTTCCCGCCATTACTATAAGTGTTGGGCTGGACAATGCGAGTCAGTCACACGAAGGCAGGTGGCTGGCAACGAGCCAGATTCAAAATGGCAGGTGGCTGGCCAGCTATCTGCATGCCATCTGCTGACTTTCCTGGGTAAACAGACACTCTCCTCCATACTGCTGCAAGAAGACGTGTTGTATCTCGCATCCTGTGGTCCAGCTAGAAGTACTATTAGACAAAGTATTAGCAGGGTAGAGTAGGCTGGAAGAGTAGACCCGAAGACTAAGTCCTGTGTGGGCTGTTCACCATGTACCGTTTTTCCAATACAGTAAGTTCTTTGGTTCACACAGTGTGAATTTGTAGAATGCAAGGGTTTCTGCTGCCCATAAACTCGCATTGTGTGAGGGTGCACTGTAGTGCGAAAGAATCCATACATGCATATACCTTTGAGATACTTAAAAATGTTGTCAGATGTTCATGTTCGTGTGATTTTTTCATTTAGTGCTGAATTATGTATGGTACAAGTTTAGATCATATTTGGTTACAAAGCTGCTGGATATACAGTATAGTTTTTGTAGGCAGCATACATATTTGACACTTTTAATACTACCAGTATGATACTAGACCCCTTAGCATTGCTTGCTTCAAAGTATTCCACATCACAAGCATCTTGACTGTGGCATCAGTGAAAAAAACTCACTGCATTAACCTTCTGACATCTGTCTCTTTCACCTGATTTTTGTGATGGGAGCTGGTGTGTTATATTCCTGTACTGAAACCCTGAATCACATGTAACAATAATGGAATGTGTGGGTTTTGAAGTACAGTTACCTCTTACCATCCTTCACTAACTCTTGTCAACTCTCACCTATTTTTGCCATCTCCTTTTTCCTCTACTCAGCCAAGAAGCACGACTCTGGGTACTGCAGCTGACTGGTAAATAGATTATTGAGAATTTCCATTAATATGCATTTTGTGTACACTGTAACTTATTAACACTTTTTTTTTTCTTCAATATTTTCCTCGGTGTGTGCATGACAGAACCCTGGCTATATGAAGAAAAACTTTATCATTAGCATTGAGACCCTTCATGTTCAAGATATGGGCACCACGGAGAATGTGAGTTTCATTCCCTTATCCTCCTTTTGTTGCTCTGTCAGCCATATTCAGACAGTTGAGCTGGGCTGTAAATTATATAATACTGAGAAATTCTAGGAATAGATTTGGGTCACATGCTTATGCCTTCTGTTGTGAAGTGAACAAGTCCATGATATTTGATGATCATTTATGGAATGCCTGTGGTTATTAGATATGATCATCCAGCATTCCACATTAGAGTGTAGTCAGCAACAACATAGACCAGACAGTTCCATTTTCATCATGTGTTTGAGATGTTTTAAAAAATTGGGAGCTTTCATTTATTTTCACAGTTTAATGTTTAAGCTTAGTACATTTAGTTTGACACTATAATATGGTTAAGCAGCTCTTCATTTTCAGCTTGCCTGGTATTAGTTGTAGTTGTTGCTGATACATGTCTCAAAATTATTTGTAGTTCAGTAGCAGTATATTTGTATGAGATTATTGCTGACTTCATAGCTGAGAATGTATTAATGCTAAATGATACAGTAGCTGAGTAAATGTCTAAACACTGCTTTCCAGTAGTTTTCAGTCTAATATGATGCCTATGAATGTGACTAAATTTGTATAAACATGTATGCCATAGTTATCCAGCAATACTTTTACAGATGAAAAATATGCGGCACATTGTTTACAAATGGATTCTTGAGGCATGGCTTCACCCATTGTAGAATGTGCAAATAACGGACCACTGACATTATATAACCATAAAGTACTGGTATCGTACATCCTGTGATGTGGTACCTGTATATGAAAACAGAAATAGCTTGCAGCAGTAGCTTCAGAAAATAAGAGAGCATGAATGTTATTAAAAGTACAGACTATTGAAAATATGACAGGAAAAGCCTGCATAAGAGTATAATTAGAAATCTGTGTAATCAGAACTGTATTGTTCTAATGTGTCACAAGACTGTGGATAAAGTTATACTACTATACTAAGATGTACTGTACTGTTAGACCACTCTGTATTAACAGATTTTAGAGTAAGAACATGACAACACTTGCTTCAAACATGTAATCAAGAAATTGAAACAAACCAAGTCGGAAATTTTGACACAGGTGAATTTTGTGTGTGTGTGTGTGTGTGTGTGTGTGTGTTTTAACCCTTTCGTGCACGCATAAGTTTTAATAAGTTTAACGGCTCACGATTTTACTCACCCGCACGCCGCCAGGCCGCCTGCTCAATGCTAATAACACGTATTCTTGCCTTATTTTCGCCACCCAAACCTCTAAATATTGCCCTGAAACCCACATCATCTTATTCACCGATGTTTGTTCTAGCTGATAAGCCAAAAAAAATAAATAAATAAATAAATAAAAGTACATTAGGCCGCCGTGAATAAACATTTTGGAACGATGATCTCACTTCCCAACATCGTCGTTCAAATGTTTTCCATCATATAGAAAAATGTTGTTAGAAGTTTTGATAGAGAATTTCATTAGCTTTCTAATGAGGTGTGTCCGGTTGTGATGCGCTTTGTAGTTTTCGAGAAAATAGCCAAAAACTAAAAGCCTTTTTTTTTTTTTTCAGGGAACTCTAGCACAAAAGTTTTCTCACCCACCTTGTGTTTTTATTACATAATCTTATGTAGAATTTCATAAGCTTTCTTCTGATACCTTTTTGTTTTGATACGCCTCATAGTTTCCGAGTAAATCACAAAACCTACAGGGTACTCGCGGCCATGGTGCACTTTTGTCATGCGTGCATAATAACCACCTACACAACAATAACTTTTCATTAGAGAAATTACATAGTTATGTCCTGTACATACAAAGAATGCACTGATCTGTATCATGGTTCTTACAGGAAATCGATATGTTCAATTGTTTTCGAGTAAATGGACTACAAAGATTGAATACTCTTCCTTGCCTACAAGCGAGATAAAAACGCTCAATTTCCCTCCCTCAGGAACACCTATATATTTTCGCTCATTAGGTTTTATTATTATTATTATTTTTTTTTTTACTCAAATTATACACGTGAAATCTCATAAGCGTTTTGATAGTGCTCTCAGAAACTCAACATGACCACTAGTCTTTTTGCTAGGTACTGATACTGAAGCAGAACTCTTCCATCTCATAATTATGTGTATATGTAAAAAACAATACTTATTTGTGTAAAAAATATAGAAATGTAGAAATAGGTCAATATACAAATCAACAAAATATGAATAACTCACTTGTTAGAGAGGCGTTGAGCTGCTGGCAGGAACTTGAAGGATTTGAAGAGGAGTTAGGTAGTGTGTGTGGGTGTGGGTGCGTGAGTGAGTGAGTGTATTTACCTAATTGTGATATACAGGAAATGAGCTACGCTCGTGGGGTCCCGTCTCAGTGTCTCAGTAAGTCAAATTTTGCTTTAAACTCGTTTAAGTTTTTAGAATGGACGATCTCTTTGTCCACTCTATTCCACAGGTCTATGCCTCGATAAGGAAAACTATATTTCTTGATGTCCCTCAAGCCGCGTGGCTTCAGTTTCAGTCCATGTCCTATTGTTCCTCTCTTATCCCATAAAAACAGATCTTCTCTTTCAATTTTATCTACTCCCATCATGGTCCTGAACACTGCAATCATGTTACCCCTCTCTCTCCTTTCCTCTAAGGATGGCAAATCCAGCCTTTCTAGCCTCGCACTGTATGACAGATCTGCCAGACTGGGGACCAACTTGGTTGCTGTTCTTTGTATTCTCTCAATCTTGTTTATATCTTTCTTTTTGTGTGGGGACCACACTGCTGCTGCATATTCTAACCTGGGGTGGATCATGGCCACTATCAGTTTTTTCATCATCTCTTCATTCATGTAATGAAATGCCACTCTTATGTTGGTCAAGAGTTTATATCTCTCTAACTATCTTGTTAATGTGTTTCTCAGGTGACAAACTATCCTGGACCAGCACTCCTAAATCTTTCTCTTCTCTCACTTTTGTGATTGGTTCATTACCCATCATATAATTCAGTGATGGTCTCATGGTGCTTTTACCCATTTCCAATATTTTACATTTTTTTGCATTGAATTTCATTTCCCACATCCGGCTCCAGTCATGTATCCTATCCAGATCCTCCTGCAGCATTTTACAGTCCCCTTCAACCCCTACCTTCCTCAAGATCTTTGCATCATCAGCAAACAGACTTGCATAACTGTTCACTCCATCTACCATATCATTTACGTAAATCAGGAACATTACTGGCGCCAACACCGACCCCTATGGGACACCACTTGTTACTTCTCTCCATCCAGACATCCTGTCCTTTATTACTGTCCTCATTTGTCTGTCTCTCAAAAAGTCTCTCATCCATTCCAGGAGGTTACGCTTCAGTCCTCCTATATGCTCTAATTTCCACGTTAGTCTCTTATGGGGTACCTTGTCAAAGGCCTTCTCCAAATCTAAATATGCACAATCCACCCAACCGTCTCTCTTCTGTAGCACATCAATCACTCTTGAGTAAAAGCTCAACAAGTTGGAAACACATGACCTTCCACTTCTGAATCCAAATTGACTTTCAGTCAAATTATTCATCTCTTCCAGATATTTTATCCACCTATCTTTCAGAATCTTCTCGCACAATTTTGCAACCATGCTGGTTAGGGACACTGGTCTATAGTTCAGGGGCTCGTCCTTGTTTCCTCCTTTGTAAATTGGTACCACATTTGCTCTCTTCCATTCCCGAGGCATTTTCCCGTCTTCCAGCGAACACACAATTAAACTGAATCTTATCTGCCAGTTGCTCTCTGCATTCCTTCAGTACCCAATTTGAAATTCCATCTGGTCCTGGGGCTTTCCTTACATCTTGAGTTTCCAGTAATTTGTACACTTCCTGCACTTCCACTTTTATATCTTTTATCACCACATTCCTAGCCACTCCCTCCCCCTCCACAAACTCCCTTTCATTAGTAAAAACTGATTGCAAACGTTTGTTCATTATTTCAGCTTGCATTGCCACATCATTATAGACCTCTCCTTCTACTTTCAGTTTGGTGATTCCTTCCTTTTGTTTCAGTTTGCCATTAACAAATCTATAAAACAATTTGGGTTCATCCTTACATTTGTCGATTATACCTTTTTCAAAGTTCCTTTCTTCCTCTCTACGAATTCTTGTATATTCATTTCTAGTTCTTTTATATTCTTCCTTTGTTCTGTTATTACCTCTCTTTCTCCTTTTCTTCCATGCCATGTCCCTCTCTTGTTTCGCTATCATACACCTTCTATTAAACCACTCCTTTTTCCTGTTTTCTTTCCCACTTATTCTTGGAACATATTTTTCCACTCCTGAATTATAGAGGTCTAGAAAGATATCCCACTTCCTCTGAATCTTTCTTGTTTCTCTGAATTTTCTTCAATCTGCATTTTCAACAAATTTTCTCAATTCTGTAAAGTTTGCTTTCCCAAAGTTGTATCTTCCCTGCCTATGGAGCTCGTCTCTTGGCACCGCATTCCCTTTTATTATCTGGAACTCAGTGACCACGTGATCACTTTTTCCTATAGGACACAGATATTTCAAGGATTCAATTACGTCAGGTTCTTTGGTTAGCAGTAAATCTAATCTTGCTGGGGTGTCATCACCTCGGAATCGTGTCTCTTCTTTGACCCACTGTTTCATTACATTATTCATCACAATGCTTAACAATATAGTGCCCCACGAATCTTCGTCACCTCCCGAGTCCCATTCCTCCCAGTTCACCTCTTTACAATTAAAATCACCCATTAGAATTATATTGCTGCTTTTTTCAATCACTTTCTGTAGATAACTAACCATGTCTGACAACATCTCCTGGTATTCATCATCAATCCATGCTCTTGTCTTAGGTGGAACATATACTACTACTATATCTCTCATACAGTTCTCTCCAGTTTCTAATTTCTGTTTATCACTTCAGCCCTACCCTCTCCCATTTCCACAGAATCTACACTTAAGTTGTTCTTCACTGCTATCATCACTCCTCCTCCCATTTTATCTTTTCTGTCTCTTCTCCACAATTTGTATTTGCCATCTCCCATATGGTTATCAATATTCTCCCTTAACTTGATCTCTACAAAGCACATAACATCAGGTTCTTGTACCCTGAAGAAATCGTTGATTTCTAACACTGTCGATATTAATCCATCAACATTATTGTACGCCATTTTCAAACTTTTTTCGTTATTACTTATACCCTCTTCTCTCCTCCTCTCTGTCGGTACCACTTCCTCAATTTCTGGTCCATAACTCTCCAATAAAGCACTGTCTTCTCCTCCTCCGTTCTCTGTTCGTTTTTTGCCTTAGCTTCCTTTACTAAATCCTTTATTTTAGCTCTTTCTTCCTGATTTGCATCTCTCCTTAACCAGACATTTTCAAACCCCTCTTTGTCTACCAGTTTCCATGTCCTATTCATGATTTCATTTACTATTGCCTGGGACTTAAAGTTCACCTTCAATGGCCTTGCCCTAACCTAAACACTTCTTCAGTCTCTTCATGAGCTTTGTTGTTACCCTCCATGACTACTGATATTATTTCTTTAACTTTACTCAGTTCTTCTCTTTCTCTTTCAGATCTTATCGTGATACACTTTTCTTTCACCCCTAAAATAATTACACATTTTTTCTTATCTGCTACATCCCTGACTAAAGATTCTCTACTTTTCAGTACCCTAACCACTTCCTTCTCCACCTTTTCCTTGCTTTGTTGTTCTATAATCTCTTTCAAATTTACATTCCCTTCCTCCTGAATTTTCTTCCACCCCTTATGTTGCTCCTTGATTTCCTTAATATGTTCATCTTGCATCCTTGATTTTGAATCATACTCATCTAATTTACTTTTCATTCTGTGTCTTTCTTCTTCCAACCTCTTGTTTTCCCTCTTGAGCTGTTTTATTTCATTTTTGGCAGATTCATTACTCACTTTTAATTCCGTGACTTCTCTTTCTTGCTCCGCAGTGTGTGTGTAAACTTTTTCCAACTTGTTCTGTAAGATTTTGATCTCTCTCTCCTGTTGTAAGGTCCTTTCCTGCAGCTCTCTAATTACTACCCTTACCTTCTTCAATTCCTGGACATTCCTCTCCACCGTTTTTTCTACTCCTGCTACTCTTGTTTGATTCAGTTTGGTATTTCCATTTCTCGCATCTTCGTCGGAGAAGCGCACAAATTCTTTTTCGGCAGATGTAAACAAACCACCATCGCTTTCCGCCATGATACAGCCATATGGAAACTTTTCTATTTTACTGTATCTTGGTCTCTTTATCCCGAAAATCGCGTTTTTTTTTAAAACTAATGTCCGACGGGACCACCACTCACTCACTCATTTACATAATCACAATAGGCTGGTTTCCTTTCGCTGCTGATTCAGCGATTATTTCCCTGCGATCCAGGAAGACGTCTGTCTCCGTCGGCGACCTGTGTGTGTGTGTGTGTTTGTGTGTTTGTGTGTGTGTGTGTGTGTGGGTGTGGGTGTGGGGCATATTCTCTCTTCCTTGCACTGCTTTTGCCTAACACATGCGATGCATACAGTAGATTTCTCCACGAACATTCGCTGCACGACTTACGTATATAATGTCATATATGTGTCGCTGTGTGGCGTATTTTCTTGTTTTTGATCATTACGTAAACTTTCCGCTGTCAGTCAATTTACGCAATATGTCTCAGTGAACACTTGCTGCACTATTTTATACGTATATTTCACACTGAACCGTATGCAATATAAAACACTATCGCATGATTCCATCCCAGCCTCCTCTGTTATTCCCTTCCTTACTGTATGGCGTACGAGAGCGCCTGTTCCCTTAGCAACTAATGCAGCTGTCTATGTATCTCGGCATAACATAATGCCTGCTATAGTAGGTCAGTTATTTCACTAATCCAGGCACTATATGTTTCACATATATAAGTAATAGCTTCACTATAAGGGTAAAATACATAATTTACGGGCAGGATGAGAGTGGAAACCCCGTTAAAACGAACCAGACTCCTGCCTCTAGGCCTAAAGGCTGATAACGGGCCCCAGTGCTTTCGTTTCGTTTCGTTTCATTTTTGAAGGCTCCAACATGCTTGCATGCGTCGGCCTTGGGCACCTAATGGCGGCTCTCCACGCTGCTCGATCCCTGGCAGCCTCCCTATTCAGTCCCTTAACCCTTAAGTCACACTTAATGACCTCGTCCCATGTCTTTCTCGGTCTACCCCTCCCAACCCCTCCCCCAATATTAACACCTCTCACCTTCTGTACCCAATTATCATCCCCCATCCTCTCCACATGTCCAAACCACCTCAGCCTACTTCTCCTCATCACAACACCAATACACTCCAGTCCCATCCTACCTTTCAACTCTTCCATCATAAACCCAGCCCCCCCAGGCCTTGCACGCAGGGACGCACTGCACATCCACCTAATCATTGTCATTTCTGTACGTTTAAACCTGCGAATATCCTCTTCCTTTACTGCCCAGGTCTCACTACCATACAGCATCACACTCCTAACACATGCTGCATACAAAGACCCCTTAGCACATAAGGAGAGTCCTTTCAATGTCAGGAGAGGCAACAGCTCCCTGAACTTACCACTTCTCACCCTAACTTTACAAACAATATATCTATGTTCAGTAGACATAATCACTTCACTGTACAGTATAGTCAAAAACACTATACAATCACAATATTTCAATAATGGCTTCAGCCTCAGGTGGGAGGGGGGAAAATGGCAGATTTAAAAGGACAATGCTACGCAGCACAACCCTGCTGTCTGGCTGCAGGTGGAGCACTGAGATTTTATCACTACGTACAGGCTCATTTGAGCCACTGCATTGTTGCCAAGGTCTTACCTCGGGAGAGACACGCTGCTGCTAGAATTCACCAAAATTTGACGCAAATCAGCCAAAAACTTATTTTTTTATTTTTTTATTTTTTTTTGCTTTTTCACACGATTTGCGGTCCATGTGCGTTGACACAACCCATCACATGGAATGCAAATCGCGATTGCTTGTGCGAAAGGGTTAAGATGAGTGACCAGCCTCACTCATCCCTGAGTGGCATTATATTAGCAACAAACCCCAACCATCCCTTGGACATAAACCTGCACAGGCTCAAGCCGATTGGAGCGCCTTAATTACTCACTAAACCACCAGGCGCCACAATTTGGTTACATGGTTACGACCCAGCATAATAAATTGTTTCCTAGTGTACAGGAAACCATTTGGCTTGTTTCTCAGTGTAGAGTCACCCATAGGCAGAAGGGAGAGGAAAGAATGAAGGAAAGAATGACAGAAGAGGAAGGAAGGAAAAGAGAAAAGGGCAGACACCCAAAGCAGCACTACATTGAATGAGTGGATGGTGTGGATCCCCACCTACCACTTGAAAGGAGTGGTAAAGTAATTTAAATGATGTTAAGTGAATATGAAGAAGACAGTTTGGGAGATAACTAAAAGAGAGTATTTAGAACATGTGAGACTGTGTATGATGTAAAGAAAGGTGAGGGAATTGAAGGAACAGCATTTTGGAGTGATGAGTGGGAAAAACAGCAGATGCAAAAAAGATGATACTAGAAATATTTGGAACTGGAGGATATAGAGAGATAGAGAGGGGATGTTTGTGTGTATATGAAGGAAGGTAAGGGAATTAAAGGGACAGCTTTTTGGAGTGATGAGTGGGAAAAGCAGTGGATGCAAAAAAGAGAGGATACTATAAATAGAAGTGGACGAAATAGAGAGATAGAAAGGGGATGTTTGTGTGTATATAATGAGGGAAACAAAAGGTATGGTAAAGCTGGAAGAAAGCTTATGTTGAGGTAGCTGTATAGAGGCTGAACTGAAGAATAGACTGCTTGTAGTAATTATAGTGGCGGGGGTATTAAGGACCAATCTCTTGAGATAAAGAGGCTTTTTAGATAGATATTCAGTGACGTACAATGCATAAATTTAAGAAATATGTATTATGCCATATGCAAAGAAGTGTGGATGATGTTGGAAGGGCAGAAGTCAAGAGAGTGGGCTGTTGAAATCTATTTCCTTGGAAATGACTCTAGAGTGACAGATGAACAGATTAATTAGGAAAGAATATGGTGTTGGGGTTCTATCTATCTATCTATTGCCAGACGCCTCAATCCCGAACGGGGTGGCCACAAACAAATCGCCTCCATTTCACTCTGTCCCCTGCCATTTCACTACCACGCTCCCAACTCACACCCCCCTCTCTCATATACCTCTCACTCCATCCCTCCATCTCATCCTCGGCCTCCCCCTCCCTCCATCTCATCCTCGGCCTCCCCCTCCCTCTCGGCCCCTCCACCTCACTCACATACACTCTCCTTGTCAATCTTTCACTCTCCATCCTCTCCACATGCCCAAACCACCTCAACGTGTTTCTTCCAACACTTCCCATCACGTCCTCAACCACACCACAACGCTCCTTCACTTCCTCATTTGTTAGTTTGTCTCTCCATGTGACCCCACATGCTCCTCTCAAATAACTCATTTCCACTGCTCTCACTCTTGACTTCTGTCCTTCCAACAGGGTCCAAGCTTCACTTCCATATGTCAGAGTTGGTATCACAATACTGTCATGTAACAACTTTTTCACTTCCATGCTCACCTCCCTGTTTCTTATCACTGCTTTCAACGAACCAGCAACCTTTCTTCCCTGCTGTACCCTTTCGAGCACTTCACCCTCCAGACTACCATCCTTACTCATCACATTGCCCAAGTACTTAAATTCATTCACATTCTCCATATCCTTCCCATCCAATCTCACTGTACACTCACTGGCTTCACTTCTCTCGAAGACCATCACTTTACTCTTCCCCACATTCACCTTTAGATTCCGTTTCTTACTCACTCTCCCAGACTCATCTACCAAGCCTTGCAGCTCCCCTTCGTCTTCGCTCAACTATCTTCATAGACCTTCAGCAAAACTGTGCATCAGCTGATGCAACAGCTGACATGTCAGATCAACTCCAAATTTCAAGCTGAGGAGCTTTGTATTTCATAAGAAGACTGCTAGTTAGCCTCCTTACAGCCAGAATTGAAATTTGCCTAATAATCAGCTCTAACAGCAGCTGATGATGTCGAATCAGCTCAAACTTCCAAGTTGAACAACTTTGTATTTCACAAGAAAATTGCTCAGAGCCTTCCAAGGGCAGATATTAGAACTCTCCCTGAAGGAGGGGGAAAAAAATGAAAATCACCTAATAGTCAACTGATGCATGAACTGACTAAACAGCTTACAAGTTAAATCAGCTCAGAATTTCAAGGTGAGCCACTTTTTACTTCATAAGAAAATAGCTCAGAGCTCTCCAAGAACAGGTATTCAAACTTTCCTTGAAGGAGGTAAAAAAATAAAAATAGAATAAAATCCCTCAGTGTATCGCTTACAGACCTGTCATTTTTTTCATTCAGTCATTCATCATCTAATCCTGTGTTGTTCCATGAGGAGCATAGGAGCCCGGGGCTAGGCAAGTTAGTTCTGACATTTAAGATGAGAGTGACCAGCCTCAGTATTCCATTAGTGGCATTACTTGAGCAATATACTCCAACCACCCATTGGATATAAACTTGCACCAGCTCAATCCAATTGGAGCACCTTAATTACTCACTAAACCACCAGGTACCATAATTTATTTATATGGTTACCACCCAGCATAGTAAATGGTTTCCTAGTGTACAGGAAACCATATGGCTTGTCACTCAGTGTAGAGTCACCCATAGGCAGAAGGGAGAGGAAAGAAAGACAGAAGAGGGAATGTAAAGTCACCTGTAGTCAGAAGGAAGAGGAAAGAATGAAGGAAAGAAAGACAGAAGAGGAAGGAAGGAAGAGAGGAAAGGACAAACACCCAAAGCAGCACTACATCGAGTGAGTGGATGGTGAGCGCCCCCACCTACCACATAACTGTCAGTTTTGCTGCAGGTAAAAAAAATTACCTGTATCTGGAGATGGTGTGGCCTTATGGAATGACTGGATTACAAGTTATTGACTAAGAAGGTGGGATGGTTTTCCAGGGTTTCAGTTTGGGGATGCAGTAAGCTCAGCATTTCAGCACTGTTTAAAATGTTAAGTGGCCTTTAGTTTATTAGTGAAATGAATATGAGAGTATGACTCTTGGCTAAAGAAAAAATATTGGCATATACAGAAATGCAGTACTTGATACATTCTTAAGAGAAAATTTGAGATTTTTCTAAACCTAAAGTTATAGATAATGAAAGAGTTTTTGTGTTATAATCAGTGCTAGGCAGGTGTGCAAGGACTTGCGCAAAGCGCAATTGCGCACCCTTGCGCTCCTGTGAATATTGTTTGCTCATTGCGCACCGCACGAGACCATGTGCAATATTCCGCTTTTGCACATGAAAAGGCAGGTGCGCAATCTCAAATTTAGTTGCACTTCCATAAATGAATTTGCGCTTGCACACTTGTCCTGTGGGTCTTGGGAACTGCCCTCATGGCTGGACAAGGGATGGGGGAGGCTCGGGCGGGTCGCGAGGGCTGGATTGTTGGGGGGAGGGAGGAGGGTAGTACCATTTCTTAAAATGCTTCAACAGAGATAATGTATTTTAATGTTTTTTAAATTATTATTATTAATAAAAATAATCAATTAAGAATACATTATTTACTCTATTAAGAGTAGCATATGGAATTCCTTACAAAAATCATTAAAACATATTATTTAAAGGCTGCGGATATTTGATTTAAATATGTTTTAATGATTTTTTCAAGGAATTGCAGATGCTATTGTATATCTATATTAAATTATTAAATAAAACGTCTTGAGAAAATGCAGATAAAAGTAAAACTGACGACATCACAGCCTTTGTTTCCCCGTCCCTCTCCACTCCGCTCACTCGTCTATATGAACTTCCACGAGTTAACAACACATTGCTCTGGTCCTACCGCCTTATTCACTTTGTGTGAAGTAATTTGCCAGTAATGGATGCCCCCAGTATGTGGAGTACCGGTTGTACTGCCCAGTCTTGCCAGCCAGATGCAGATTGTGAAATTCCCAGCAGCGATGGAAGCAACATCTACTCCCGCGACGTCCTCTCCACCTGCTACAGCCTTCGACCCGTTGAGGGGGGCTAATACTTCAGCAGGTCTCCAGCCACCACGGGCCCACACCACCTCCGGCACCGTGAAATGGTACAACGTGAGGATGGGGTACGGATTCATTCGGCGCCGGGACACTGGCACCGATGTATTTGTGCACCGTCTGAAGCTCGAAGTAACCAATTCACAGGGCCGGAAACGCCCGTTGCGCGAGGGAGAGGCTGTTGTGTTCAATCTCTTACAAACACCGAAGGGTCCTGAGGCTATTAACGTTACCGTGCCTCGAGGTGCAGCTGTGCAGGGCTCTGCTCCTGCACGGCGGCGCCCCTCGGCCTGGGATCGTCAGCCCAGGGATCCTCGATGCTCTGGGGAGATTGACGCTATAGCCACGGTGTGTATCGCGACGGCTCGAGCATTTTGCGGTGGTGACAAGGCGGCGATGCTTGTTCTTCTCCCACAGATTTTTGAGAAGAACGGGCTTCCGCGCATTGTTATCCCGCAGTGCTTTGCCCGCGATACTTACACTGCCCCTCGTCAGGAGCGTCGCGCCCCCAAGCTGCAGCCTCCTAGACCCCGCCCAACACCGCGGATCAGGCTCCAGCTCGATGCTCCCCTAAACCGAGAATCTGCTGCCACCGCCACTACCGTTGTTGCACCGCCTACCGAGACAGCCCAGCCAGCTCCTACTGTTGATTCGCTCTGCTCGCCGTCGGCAGCCGAGGAAAGGGCTCCTTCTCCCGTCCCCTCCATTGACAGGGAAGAAGTGGACCTCCCGCCCTCGATTCCTCCACCTGCTGTTGATGGCGAGCCGAGGAGAAAGAAGAAAAAGAGGAAGGGGAAGAAAGGCGGGCCTCCACCGCCGGTTGAGATGGAGACAGACCATCCCACGTCTCCTCCACCATCTCCACCGCCTGCCTCCACCACCATCGCTTCTCCACCTCCACCGCCTGCCATCGCCACTGCTGACCGCCATCAGGAAGTCCTGGCCCGACTCCCTCCACTGAGAGAGGAAACTCGCGTCTATCTCGAGTCTCTCTCAGTGGATCAGATCTTCGACCAGCAAGATCGATACCTTCAGGCCAATTTCTCTGACGTGACTGACTCCCTCGGCCGCCTCCACGCGCCCCGTCTGCAGTTTCACGACCGCCACGCCGAGTGTCTGCTTGTGACGAGCGAGAGCCACGCCGACGACGTGGCCATTTTAGACTACGTCGTCCGCGTTATATTAAAGCATCACGGTGTACACTAGCTGAAGCTAGTTCACCTGCCTTCCATCTGCAGTTCCGCCAGCCCTCGTCTTCTTCCCTACCTTTCCTGCCTTCCTCGTCAGTTTGTCTGCCTGCTGGTGCCCCGTTTTTCTTATGTTTTCTGCAGCGTGCTTTTGCGCGCCCTCTGACGGGCTCTTTGTTTGCCCGTGTCCCCACCTGTTGGGGCAAATATTCACACACACACACATGTGAAATTCAAATGACCGAGAGAGTGGAAATACTGTAAATTAGTTATTTGAGAGGAGCATGTCGAGACAATGACAGATGAAATGAAGGATCGTTGTGGTGTGGATGTGGATGTGATAGGAAGTGTTAGGAGAAACAGATTAAGGTGTTTTGGCCATATGGAGAGGATGGAGAGTAACGAGGAGAGTGTATGTGAGTGAGAGGTAGGGGAAGGCCAAGGATGAGATGGAGGGATGGAGTGGAGAGGTATATGAGAGAGGGGGGTGTGAGCTGGGAGCAGGGCAGTGAAATGGCGGGGGACAGGGTGACATGGAGGTGATTTGTTGTGACCAGTGGCCACCCATTATGGGATTAAGGCATCTGGCAATAGATAGATAGAATAATAATCAGTAAAAGTAAGTAGCCTAAGTATGCTAATTTATTTAACCCACCAAGTCCCAACGGCGTACAATGCACGTCACTACTTTTTTCCGCGGACAGATCCAACGATGTGCATTGTACGTCACACAATTGCAAGGCCCATTGTGTGCACATTTTATCAACATTTGCGGGTGATTTTTGGTAGGCACATGTGGGAGACCTTCCTCTACCTGCTGTCAAGCGGGGATACTGCCTGGCCCCTCCTAACCCCCCCTCCCCCCCACACTGGGCAATTCACCTGTTAGCTGTAACATAGCCAGTAAAGGTATGTTGCCCCACGATCTCTCCAATGACGAAATTCACGGTGAAAGTGGTTCCTGAGGTGGAGGACAAAGAAACAAAGAAGCTAGAGGTAGAAACAAACAGAAGTGATGAGGTGACATAGCCAGTAAAGGTATGTTGCCCCACGGTCTCTCCAATGACGAAATTCACGGTGAAAGTGGTTCCTGAGGTGGAGGACAAAGAAACAAAGAAGCTAGAGGTAGAAACAAACAGAAGTGATGAGGTGGTAATGTCATAAAGGAAGGTACCATATACTGGGGTTTTGGGTGAGTGAACATTGCTTATAAATGCCTATATTATTGTGTGAAAACCAATATAGACTTTTACTGCACATAAATTCGTACCAAATAAATGAAATAAATACGTAATTTAAAGTGGCTTGAATTAGTTAACCCTTCCATAGTTGTTTTTTTTTAGCCAGGTACCCTGAAAAAGAAGGAAAACGTAAGGTTGAGTGACACCTGTATCAACATTTTTTTACCTCAGGATCGCGATTTCACTATGAATTTTCGATGTTTCTCACCAAAAGCGAAGGTTTCAGCCAAAAAACAAAAAGTCAAAAATCGGTCGGGACCTGGGGGTAGGCTGGGTAAAAAAACGGTCGGGACTGGGCGGGTTAAATATCTCTATTTTACAGTAATTCCCACATATATATGCAAATGGTT
Source organism: Birgus latro (assembly GCA_018397915.1). Lineage (NCBI taxonomy): Eukaryota > Metazoa > Arthropoda > Malacostraca > Decapoda > Coenobitidae > Birgus > Birgus latro. The sequence goes on from JAGKTI010002063.1 coordinate 43,174, forward strand.
TGCGCTAGCGCTTTGAAACATTGCTCAGGCTAAATATTAGATTGCGCATTTGCGCAAGTTACAGATATTGGAAAATAATAATAATAAATAAAAGGAAGTAAGTATGCTAATTTAGGTAAATATCTAAATAGTTTACAGTAATTCCCACGTATATATGCAAATGGTTTGCGCTTGCGCTTTGGGACATTGCGCAAGCTAAATAATAGTCAGATTGCGCACTTTGCACATGCGCAAGGTAGTGAACTGTGGATTGCACATTGCGCTTGCGAAAGGTCCTTTTTCGTTTGCGCTGCCTACCACTAATCACCAGTACTTTGTTTATTCATGTTTAGCATTTGATATTATTTTGCTTCATTAAGAATAATACAGTATTTATACACTTTTATTAAATAATTTAAATTCTTCATTTAAAAACATTAGCAGTTATAAAAGAGATACAAGGTAGGGCAGTGGATGTTGAAGTGGCCCTAGTGAGAGAGGGCAGTGTTTGGAAATTCCCTGTACTGTTGTTTGCAGATGATACTGTGTTGTTAAGTGAAGAAGAAGGGGACCTGCAAGGCTTGCTGGATGAGTTTGGGAGTGTGTGTAAGAAGCGGAATCTAAAGGTGAATGTAGGGAAGAGTAAAGTTATGGCCTTCGAGAGAAGTGAAGTCAGTGAATATACAGTGAGGTTGGATGAGAAGGAAGTGGAAAATGCGAGTGCATTTACATACATCGGTAGTGTGATGAGTAAGGATGGAAGTTTAGAGGGTGAAGTGCTTGAAAGGATACAACAAGGAAGAAAGGTTGCTGGTTCCTTGAAAGCAGTGATAAGAAACAGGGAAGTGAGCATGGAAATTACTACATGACAGTATTGTGATACCAAGTCTAATGTACAGAAGTGAAGCTTTGACATTGTTGGAGAGACAGAAGTCAAGACTGAGAGCAGTGAAAATGAGTTATTTGAGAGGAGCATGTGGAGTCACATGGAGAGACAGACTGACAAATGAGGAAGTGAAGGAGCGTTGTGATGTGGATGTGGTAGGAGGCGTTAGGAGAAACATATTGAGGTGGTTTGGGCATGTGGAGAAGATGGAGAGAGAGAGACTGACGAGGAGAGTGTATGTGAGTGAAGTGGAAGGGCGGAGAGGGAGGGGGAGGCCTAGGATGAGATGGAGGCATGGAGTGGAGAGGTATATGAGAGGGGGGGGTGTGAGCTGGGAGCAAGGAAGTGAAATGGTGTGGGACAGGGTGACATGTAGGCGATTTGTTTGTGGCCACCCCTTATGGGATTAAGGCATCTGGCGCTAGATAGATAGAGAGCAGTTGGTGTTCAGTGTATAAAGGATATGTATGTTGGTTTTCATAGGCTCATGAACTGGCTGGTGAGAAATTGAAGATACGTGAGGTGGTGATTATTGACATTGCCAATGACCCTGTTAAAAACTCGGACTACAAGCCTGATGAAGACCCCACCAAGTTCAAATCGGAAAAGACTGGGCGAGGTCCCTTGCAAGGACCTCAGTGGTGGAAAAAGGTAAGCAGTATGGGAGTTCCTCTACTTTTCATGCTATAGAGTATTGAGGAGTGCTGGAGAGGGATATATTTCTAAGTAAAGTCTTGATTTACATTGGTTCTGTATCGTAGAGTTCATAATAATATCTCAAGAAATTTAGGATCATTCAAAGTTACACCTTCATTTGATGCCTGCTTGTATATAGAGTCTTAATTTTAATTTATGTAAAATCAGATGGTTTCCTATAACCTAGGAAATCTTTTAGTGCATTGTGTGGTAATCATATAACCAGCAAATGGACACTTGGGGAAGCAGTTAAAATACTTCATTTGGCTGTGGCTTTTATGGATTTAAGTTCAAGGAGTGATTTGTATTAACTGTTCTCATTATCCCACTCAGGGTAAGTAGCTGTTCACTCTCCCCTGAAATGTCTGGATTGAGTAGCCTATCTTTTGGTGCTCATTATCCTGACAAAAAGGGAGAGTGAAGGAAAATAGACTGAAAAAGGGTTATGTTAAGTGATCAGCTTCAAAGACAGTACACTTCATTTGTGATGACAACTTTGAACAAACTTCTTTGGCAGCTTATAAGGTTTTAATATCTCATCATAATAAATTTAATGAATGTTAAAAAGGATACATTAAATTAAAAAGTAACCCTTTGTCACTGTTTCTGCAACCTCTGTCACCTAACTTATCTGCCTGATGCTGGGTTGTGCCTCCCCTTTTCACGCAGCTGATAACGCAGTTATCAAGTGCAACAGCTTTCCTTTCACCACGAGGACCAACAGCAATACCATATATTGGTGTAATGAACATTTTGGCTGTGGTAAATTAACCCAACAACTGCAGCATTACCGGTAGGTTTCCTGGTCTACCCCCCCCCCTTGCGCAAAAAAACGTGAAAAGAAATTCTCAAAAATAATTTTTACTAGTATGAAATGAAAGAGTGCATGGAAAAGCTTAGGAAAAACAAATATGAGTTCATTATTTACCTTAGTTCAGCTGTGATGAAATAATGAGGACATTCCTGCTCTACCTCCCTCATGTGCAAAATATCACATATTTCTTTTTTTTTTTTCTCAAAAATAATTTTTGCTCGGTTGAAATGAAAGAGTGCATGGAAAAGTATAGGAAAAACAAACATCTATCTATCTATCTATTTATTGCCAGACACCATAATCCCGTAAGGGATGGCCATTTGACTTTGAGTTATTTATTTTACGGGGAGGGGCACTAACCCTCCACCAACCCACTTGTTGACACGTAGGGAGCACGTATGGTTTGGTTATATGGTTACCACCCAGCGCTGTAAATGGTTTCTTGACTTACAGGAAACCATTTGGCTTGTCACTCAATGTAATGCCACCTGTAAAGGAAAGAAAAGCAGTAAGAAGTGACAGGAAATATAGGAGAAATAGGAAGAAAGGAGGGCAGGCACAGAAAAAGAATGATAAAGGCTAAGGAAGAAGTAGGCAGCACTACATCAATTGAGTGGATGATGGTCGCCACCACCTACCACTAAAACAAACATGAGTTCATTATTTACCTAAGTTCAACTGTGGTGAAGTAATGGGGACATATGGGAGAAATATGTACAGTAAAACCTCGATATAACAGACTTCAGTAGACCGGAATTAGCTTTTATCGGACTTGAGGAGCTACCAGATTAAATTCCTATACAGTAAGACCTCACTATAACGGACTAATTGGGGCTCAGGCCAGTTCGAAATATGCGATTTTCCTATAAAAGCGACATCCGGACTTACCCCTGCTAATCCAGACTTTTTCCGATATATCAGACATTAGTCTGGATTGCATCGGTAGTTTTCACCACCATTGCAGTATTGTACTGTGTTATACCTTCACTACATTAATCAAATGGTATAATAATACTGTACTGTGCACTGAAAAACATATCTTTTACTTGTCTTATTGTGGTGAACATAGCTGAAGTTGTCAGGCAGTCCGGACTGCTTTCTGGCTATATCGGACTTTTTCCGATATATAGGAGTTTAGTCCGGTAGCTCCTCGAGTCCGATAAAAGCGAATTCCGGTCTACTGAAGTCCGTTATATTGAGGTTTTACTGTATATTGGAAAAAGTCCGATAAAGCCAGAAGCAGTCCGGACTGCCTGACCACTTCAGCTATTGTCACCACGATAAGATAAATAAAAGACATGTTTATGAGTGTACAGTACAGTATTATTATATATATTTTACCATCTGATTAATGTAGTGCAGTTATAAAACAGTACAGTACCGCAGTGGTAGTCAAAACAGTTTAAAAAACGCTCATGCGATCCTGATTAATGTCTGATATATTGGAAAAAGTCCGGATTAGTAGGAGGAAGTCCGGATGTCGCTTTTATCAGAATCTCACATATTTTGGAATGGTTTGGGCTCCAATTAGTCCGTTATACTGAGGTCTTACTGTACTGTGCCCATTTAAAAAAAAGCTTGCTCATACGATGTACATCACAGCTACAAATTTTCCATCACATGATGTATATCACAGCTGTCGGGTTAAATAAACCTTGACTATTCAAAATATGTCAAGTCATCACCTGAATACAGTATGAAAGAAAAGTTATACATAAATTTTCATTTTAACTTTGCCTGACCATCTCACTAGCCACACAGTGTTTCCAGGGGAATACTCCTGGAATTCCTAAAGAGTTCTCCTTAGACCTCCCAATAATTAGATTTGGGCACCCCGTGTAAAAATCATAGCTAAAGTCATAAGTACCAAATTCTCCTGGACGTAGTGTTTCCAGAAAAAATGTAGTTGTTAGTATCTCTTGCCCCGATTAGTCTGAGAGCATAGAGATTTATTGTACTGTAGTGGTTCAGTTATACTGTATTAAGTTAATATAAATTTCAGAAGTTTCTTCACTGATGCAAACTGGTGTCCTTTGGTTTTTGTTATCTAATGAATCAGATTTCTGGTTTTATCGCAGTTAAAATTTCATTGATAGCTTCTTTTTGCTCACATGAAAACAAGAGAAAATTGTCTTCATCCCTAATTGTCATAAAATACAGACTAGCATCTGTGTACAGTCAGACTCAAAGGTTTACCCAGTACCGGTATTTCACATTACATAGTTAGCTAATATGCTTCAGCTGAGAAAAGCGTAGAGTGTTTCTTTACTCAAAAATGATTCTCTTTGAAATTATGTGGCACGGAGGAAAGTGCCGGACATGCCCATAATGTGAAGTAGACTCTTGAATAATACAGAAACATTTGTGTTGTATTGTACCATGCCAGGTTACCAAAAAAGGATGAATCAGAGTTTGGTATAATTGTTGCAGTGTGACCCGGTGATGACCTGCTACAAGTTAGTGACCTGCGAGTTCAAATGGTTTGGGCTGCAGACACGAGTGGAAAAGTTTATACAGGATGTTGAACGTAGGCTTTTTACAAATTTCCACAGGTAAGTGATTCACAAGTTCTTGACATGTTAATTTTATTTAGTACTGTACTTTTACTTCCTGAAAATGGGAAGTTATTCTGGAAAGAGGTGCAGAAATGTAGAAGTGACAGCAGAAAGAAATGTGAAAGTGTGAGGAATGTTAGTGGTAGATTATTTACCCATGAGGATGAAGTAAGGACCAGATGGAAAGAATATTTTGAAAGCCTGATGAATGGGAATAGAGAGAGCAGAGCGGCTGTAAACAGATTGGTTTTGGGAGTGTGCAGAGAAGGAATGCAATGCCAGGAATCGTGAGACTCGCGTAGGTGAGGAACGCTGTGAAGTGGGTGAAAAATGGGAAAGTAGCTTGGGTTGATGAGGTGTATGCAGAGTAGGGTGGGTCGAAAAGGAACCAGTTTAGGGTTGCCAAGTTGAAACATAGTCAGAATGGTGCTCCATTACAGCGACAGTAACACTACAAAAAAAATGTTTCAATATATACGTGCCCATTCTGGCAACTTGGATCAAAAAATAGTTATTTCTCACAAAACTTAGACACACATGCTGTTTTTTCAGATGAACTAAAATGCAATTTCTGTGTTAAATGTCATTTGCAAAAATAAAAGTAACATTTGAAATAACTGAATTCAGATCATATGAAAGGCATTATTTTATGAAAAAGAAAGAGAACAGTAGAAATGGCTTGAACAGTTGAACACATCAAAAGTCCCGTTTACTTTCACGCTTCAGGAGCAAGCTGCGAGACCGCTTACATTGGTGGAGCATACCATGATGTGATTCATGCCCAAGTACTTTACTTGTGGTGGATTTGACGTCCTTGATGCAGCGTTCCACTCCTTGGGAATGGCAAGGGTACACGTAGAGTACGATGGGTTGGCTTTTGTCCATTTGGTCCAGTCTGTTTGTCAGCAATGGAGGAGCTGTGGCAGAATAAAGCTCTACCAGCTCAGTGTACTTCTTGGCATGGAAGTTTATCTTCATTGCCTATTTTTCAAATATTCTCACTGAGGCTTGGTTATCATTCTCATTCATCTGTGCTTGTTTCATCTTGATTGCCATCAAGCGTATGCCAACATCTTCCTCAGCAACATTCAACAACAGGATGTTCTCTGGGTGACAGAAGTAGCTGTTATTGGCAAGCACAGGGCAAATGATCTCCTGATCCTTCAACGGCAGCTTTTCAAGGAGCTCCACCATGAAGAAGAAATTTTTGGCTCCATCCTGACGCGAGCTGTTGGCTTTCACCCTGAACGACACAGGAGCATAGTAGTTCACAATGAATGAAATGAAACGTTTTGGGGTTGGTGATGGTTGCTCTTTTGACATGTAAAGTCGCAGTATGCGATTAGCTTTTGTAAGCCACCTGGCATGATTTAGTGGTCCTGGTTGTGCAGATGTTCCTACACCTTCATTAGTATGTCTACTTGGCAATTGCACTGCCAGACATGCATGGTACAGGTAGCCCTGATCTTTGCTGAGATCGCTTACAACTCCTTCTGGTAAAATGCAAGTTTTTCTAGCAACACGTTCATAACCAACAGCTGGAAGATCTTTTGGGTCAGATTCAAGCGATTGACCTACTTCTCCCTTGCAGCCTCATGGACCTGTTGTCGAACCATCAGCTGCCTCGTAATACCTTCGGAAAATGATTTCAACAAGATGCAACAAACAGGAGAGGCAGTGGCTTAGTCAGTAGAGAGGTGGCCTGCAGTCCTCACAGACCCAGGTTCAAATCCCCGCTGGGGCAGGGAACAGTTTAAGGATTTGAATTTCATTAAATCAGGCTTTTATGATCTACCAGAAGACCCGCCGACACATTGTAAAAATACCCCTGGAAATACCAATACACCAGTCTTGTATGAAACAACCCTAGTGTGTATTCAATATGGACAGTGGGTGTTAGCGCCAAAGTGGTGACATGTAGAGGTGTATGGTATGTAGGAGGACTGCTGGGCCTTGATAGTAGGCTGTGAAGCCTATGCCCAGAGTCAGACACACACACACACACACACACCGCTCGCTGGCGCAGTGGTAGCGTTCTCGCTTGCCATCTGGTAGACGGGAGTTCGCGCCTCGCTCAGGTTGCGAAAAGTTTCACTGACGAAGTGGGTGGTTACTGTCCCCCTTGAGCAAGGGGATGGGTGTGTGCGTGTGTGAAGGTCACAGCCTTGCCCATAGATCGGACTATATGAGCTCTCAGCTCTCTTCCGGGAGGGTAAAAGCTGACGATCGCGACCATCAAGTGATCCTGACCGACCCGGTGAGTTACACACACACACACACACACACACACACACACACACCGCTCGCTGGCGCAGTGGTAGCGTTCTCGCTTGCCATCTGGTAGACGGGAGTTCGCGCCTCGCTCAGGTTGCGAAAAGTTTCACTGACGAAGTGGGTGGTTACTGTCCCCCTTGAGCAAGGGGATGGGTGTGTGCGTGTGTGAAGGTCACAGCCTTGCCCATAGATCGGACTATATGAGCTCTCAGCTCCCTTCCGGGAGGGTAAAAGCTGACGATCACTACCATCAAGTGATCCTGACCGACCCGGTGAGTTACACACACACACACACACACACACACACACAAAGCCGCTGTAGTGGTCTGCCAAGCTGTATTTTGAGTTGACGGATCACTCCATTTCTCTTTCCAGTATTGACATTTGTCACATCACGGACGATAGCTTGCAACGAATCTGTTTCTCGAATGACAGACATGACTTCCTTGGCAATATCTGCTGCTCTTGCACTTTCGGGAGAAACATGGTCGATGTAAACGGCGTCAGGAAAAGCAACTACAGTACTGAGTAGTGATCACCCTTCCTGATTCTCTGACAATCTGGGGTTTTCTTGAGTGTCTTATCGATTTTTCCATCGAAACTGATGCAAATGATCTCCTTCAAGTAATTTTTATGCTGTTGCAATGTGACATCTCTCCAGTATTTTGTCTGATGGCAGAGTTTACTGGAATCAACTTTATTTTCTTCACAAAGACTATCCATATCTTTCAGTGCTGCATCCACAGTGGAGCAGATGTGTCTGTTGCTTATTTGACATTGATCAGCTACACGACTCAGCTCAGGATAGTCTAATCTGTTCTGACACTGCTCTGACTGTTTGCTTCCATCTACTTCTGCAGTATCATTATCAACATATTGATCATATTGTTCATCACAGGCATCACTTTCATCAATATGTGCTGTCATTATATCTTCATTATTTTGCTTAGTATCTCTAGTGGAGTCTTCATAGAGCTTCCTTTTCATCACTCTGTTTGCTGCACACGTATTTTGTGCTGTCTTCTTCCGGTCTATTCCACCAATATACATTTTTCTGCAACTTTTTTGGTCAACCCAGAAAGGCCACTCCTCGGGCAATATCTTGTCTGCTGTAGCGCGTTGTCACTCAGACCTCTTTTGTGCATTGAATTTGAAATATTTGCAACGACAAATGTCAAATAAGGTGTCAAAGCTGGTGAGTTTCTCTATATAGGTGTTGGAAATCCTTTTGCTCACTGGATATTTCGTAAGCTCCAGTGTCTTTGCTAGCAGGCGTTTCACACAAATAACAATACTGTTGTAATCAGTAGTTGAGATGGAAGCTTTCTCGGAAATTCCTACTACTTCAAGTGCAACAATTTCTGCATAGGCTTGGGTGCTCAGTGATGGATTTGTGGATTTATGTTCCAAATATACCCTTATGACATCACAGCTAGTGGGCAACTCGATCGGTAGAGAGTTGGCTTGCAGTCCCGTGGGACCCAGGTTCGAATCCTCGCTGAGGCAGGGAACAGTTTAAGGATTTGAATTTCATTAAAATCAGGCTTTACTGATCTACCAGAAGACCCGCCGACATGTCGTAAAAATAACCCCGCTAATACCAATACACCAGTCCTGTATGAGACAGCCCTAGCATGTATTCAATATGGACGGTGGGTGTTAGCGCCGAAGTGGTGACATGTAGAGGTGTATGAGGACGGCTGGGCCTTGAAAGCAGGCTGTAAAGCCTATGCCCAGAGTCGGACACATAAAAAAAAATAAAAAATAAAAAAAAACTGATTTACTGGAAGACTGCATAATGAGCTGAAGACAGAGTCTTTTGTGCTTTCTCGTGTGCTGCAACTGGCCATGATTCCAGTAAAATATGCAAACTTATACAGATTTCAAAACTGTAAACCAGTACCAGTTCTTGTAGTTGGTAACAGAAATGCAAAACAATGGGTTATCATTTATAGAGTTGCCAGTCACCGGTAATCACTGAATGCTTGGAGCGTCAGTGCATTAAAAACTAAATTGAAAGTTGAAGTACCACTGACTCATTTTTAAAAATACAATTAGCCCATGTGAAAACATACTATAGGCCATCAGAATAGCCATGTTTCATTGAATTTTAAATTTTTGACCAACCCTAATGCAGAGATGATTAAATGTAGTGGAGAGAACAGAATGAAGTGCTTCTTGAAGGTATGTAAAAAGGCATGGATGAGTAGAACTGTGCCAGCAGAGTGCCAGCAGAGTGGAGAAAGGCTGTGATTGTATCCCTGTACAAAAATAAAAGTGAGCGATGTAAGTGCAAGAATTACCATGACATAAGTTTATGGAGTGTGGTAGGTAAGAAATATGAAAGAATTATTATAGAAATAGTAAGAGAGATATCAGAAGTCCTAGTGAGTGATGAACAGGGTGGCTTTAGGAGTGGCAGAGGATGTGTGGATCAAATATTTGCGGTAAGACAGATAGTGGAGAGGGCTTGTGAGAAAGACTATAAGGTGTTTATGACATTTTGGGATCTGGAAAAAGCATACGACAAAGTAGACAGAGAAGGATTGTGGAAGGTTTTGCGCATGTACGGTGTAGATGGTAAGCTGTTAGTTGCCATCAAGAGTATTTATGCTAATGTCTGGGAGCATCATGCTTTGAGAGTAAATATAGAAAAGAGTTAAGTGATGGTTATTGAGAGAAAAGGTGAATCCCTGTGTGATGTTACAGTGAATGGAGAGAGACTGGAATTGGTGAAAGAGTTCAAATACCTGGGTAAAGTGATAGAAAAGAGAGCAAAATGTGCAAAAAAGTGGAGAGTAGAGTGACACAGGGAAGGAAAGTAGCTGGTGCTCTGAAGGCCTTGATAAGAAACAGAGGCTTGAGTGTTGCAGCTGAACGAGGCTTACATGAAGGAGTGTTAATGGAAACTTTAACATATGGATATGAGACTATGGTATGGCATAAAAATGAAAAGCCAAGAATAAGAGCAGTAGAGATGGGTAAGATATGAAATAATGTGATTCGTCAAAGATGTAGGGTGAAGAAGTCTGTGGACACCAGAATCGAAGAGAGTGTACTGAGATGATATGGTCATGAGGAGAGAATGGATAACAACAGAATGGTGACAAATTTATATCTGAGTAAATTTGAAGGAGGAAGGAGGCGAGATAGGCCAAGGAGAAGGTGGAAGGATATGGAGGATGTGTTTGTGAGGAAGAGAGGTATGGAAGTCGGTGAGGGTAGGGGACTGACGAAATTGAGCTGGATGGATGAATGTTGTGGGAAGAAGTGCATGATCAGGGATTTGGCACCCCTTTTTAACGTGACAGCGTATGGATTGACTCTATCAGATCGTTTATGTGAAGCCACAGAATGTGGTGAATGTTTTTGGTGTATCAGATAGAGCCAGGATTCCGGGAGCTTGAATGATGAGTGAATGGAAGTGTGACCCATTGGATTGGCCAAACTTAGGCCGTCTGGACATTGCTACTCTTCACCCTGTTATAGGGTGAGGAGGTCCAGATGATGATGATGACTTCCTGTTAATAGTTCTACTTTTATGCTTTTTGTTTTGTAGTTCAGGGTGCTTGCCACCCCATTTAGTAGTGGGATATAGGGTTGAGATAATGACATAGTGGTGATAATTATCTCTTATTTATAAGCTATCCTTTATATACAGTATTTAAAAAAGTGAACTATTGAACTTTGGCACTGTCAAGGAAATCATTTCAGTAGCTTTCTGACTGGTTGTATTTTAAATTGCATTGTGGTGAGGATAGAGAATTTTAGACTTTCCTGAGTTGTTGTGGCCTTAGGATCACTTGAACATCAACCTGATGGACTGCAAGCCAAAATTACTCTTTTTCTGCAGTGAATTTAGGGGATAGGGGGGGAATTTTGAAGTATATGCAGTAATCAGTTTTAGTTTCATCATATCATGTGATACCTGAAACATATTAAACAGAAGTTTTATCAATTCTTCTAAATGTTTGGTAAAATTTGCTGCTTTACCATGCTGACATGATTCTTTGATAGTAGTCATGTAACATCAGACCCTCCACAGCGTGAATCATCACTCATTCTTTAGTTTTTTTTATGTAGCAGCTTCAGTTTTATATTTTTCCTCACAGACAGGTGTTTTGCTGGATGGATCGATGGCATGGAATGACCATGGATGATATCCGTCGATTAGAAGATAAAACTAAAGTAGAACTGGACAAGGTATGCTAATTTGATGTACAGTATATCAATGCAGTACATTGTGTTAGCTGAGATTTGAAAGATTTAAAAGCATTATGCAGTTCTTTCAAAATTTGGGAAGTATAAACCATAAGCATCATGGCTACCATGAATCATTTTATTATAAACCTAAACTAATGAAGTCAGACTTTAAAGTAATCAAAAATGATGAATCCTTAACCCTTCTGCTATGGTTTGTGCACTTGGGTATTTTATTCAGGCTAATGCAAAAGATTTTGGTCTGTCTGTTGCCAGAAGCCTTAATCCGATAAGGGGTGACCACAAACAAATCGCCTCCATGTTGCCACATTCCCCGCCATTTCACTGCTCTGCTCCCAGCACACACCCTGCTCTCTCATACACCTTTCCATTCCATCCCTTCATCTCATCCTTGCCCCCCTCCCCCCCACTTCCCTCTCCCCCCCTCCACCTCACACATATGCTTTCCTTGTCAGTCGCTCGCTTTCCATCCTCCTTATGGCCAAACCACCTCAGTGTATTTCTCCTAACGCCTTTCATTACATCCACATCCACACCACAAAGCTCCTTCGCTACCTCATTTGTCAGTCTGTCTCCATGTGACCCCACATGCTTCTCTCAAATAACTCATTTCCACTTCTGATTGGAGAAAAATCCTAGCAGTCAGTGGTTTCAGATACCTCATTCTCTGCTGTTGGTACACCTAGGAATTTTAGTTTTAATGCCTGACTTTTAAGTTGAGAGAGACATCCCCGTAGTCAAATGTTTAAAGAATCAAAGTAAGATGTTGTCTTAGTTTAATCCCCTCATGCATAATGATGCAAAACGAGTCAAAATGGTGTTAGGCTGAAGAGGAACCAATGATGCACCTGTCAGTGTTGGTCTGAAGGGATGCCAATTAGGCAATTTTAGACAAAAATATTCACCAAAAATTAAGTTTTAGCATAAGGTGGTGCATAAATCTTTGCTAAGTCATAGGGAAGGGTGTCATTTCAAGGCCAACATTCTCAAATAGTCGGCTTTTGGTGTGGGGAGGGTGAGGTGCATACACACGATTTTTGGTGGTTTACTCGAAAACTATTGGCCGTATCAAAATTCTGAAGACACCACGTGGAAGCTCATGAATTCTGCATTTAGACATATGCTTAGCTCTTGCATGCTGTGGGCAAAGTATTGCAGTAGAGTGTTGCATTTTGGTACTTTCATTGTACTGTTACTCATCAGTTTTGTGTGTTTTTACTAGCTCACCATATAGTATAAACATCAGCAAAAATCTATCTATCTATATAATTTATACCAGTATAAACAATTTCTGGGGCAAATAAAATCCATGGGAATGTTTTCCTTTGTGCGAGAGTCCAGGGTGGCCTCGCGGCATTTTCTCTGATCATGCCACACAAACTTACAGAAAACTTTGGGTGAGCGAAGGGCTAACAGTGCCATGAATTATTGCATACTGTAAATGAGAGAATTGTACGCTTATATTGAAGCTGTGTTTAAGATGTTGTTCTTGATACCAGGTATATAGTTTAGTCATAAGAATGTCCAGCAGTGAGAGGGTTAAAGAAACAAACCAGTGTGCTTTACCTTAGGTTCATAGTGGCTTGAATTGGTCAAATGAAGTAAATATACCCACAGATTGAGGTTCTATTTTTTATGAAGATACTAAGGTTTTGTTCTTATTCTCTGCCTGTTCCCATTTGCAAGGAGTCAGTTGTGCTCATATGTCATCTCCATTAATCTCTGTCCAATGCATTTTCTTCACCCAATCCAAGTCTATTCTTGTATAGTGGTCTCTTCCTTGATCAACTTCCTCTCACTGGTTCTCTTCTTCCTGATGCAGCAAAGAAAGGTTGGTGAGGTGAGGGGGACACGGAGTGAGTGAGGAGGTTAGCCAGCCATAAGTGAGGCAGCAGCTCTGACCTCAAGTCTTCCTGCCAACATCTCACTCAACACTTCACAGCCAGTAACCCACTCTCCCTTCATCCATTTCCCTGTTGGAAAATTATCCACCAGGATAAAATATTTAAATTCATAATTGTTATGCATGATGGAAATACCTGTATTACAGTATACTGTAATTTGTGCACCTTACTTGTAACTCCACAGGAATAAAAACAAATTGAAATTAATTTGAAATTAGAAGAAAAAATGACTAGATAATTTCATTTGAGGAAGATGAGAAAAATAGGATATGAGAACTACAGTACGCTACATGTTTGCCAACACTGAGGAGGGTAAGTTAAATAAATTTGTTCATTACCCTTGATCTGTCTTTCTGCAAAACTAGTTGTTTTAGGTACCAGTAAACAGAAAATAAAGCAAAAACAATAATCTTACACATCTTTAAATGTATTTGTTGAATGTAATTGCACATCTCGATCCTGGTGGTGGATTCTGAAGAAGTCTAGTGTTGGCAGTAGCCTTGAAGCCAGGTAAGTTCCTCATAAAGTAGCAGTTGATGATGTGTCCTTGTTAAACAATATAAGTAGTGCTGTAATGAATATGGTGGAGTGAGGATCTTCCAATTACATATGAAATATTAGGTGTATGATAAAAGTCAAGAGTTTATCATTAGAATGTAAATTTTTTTTATTATTGTTGATGTACTGTATTATGTCCTTTCAAAGTGTCATGTTATCTTTTGAAAGTATGACTTACTAAAGTACCTGTAATTGCTGTATTAGGAGTACAAGTTGATCTGGAGTTTGGGTTGGTGACTTCCTCCAGTAAATAGTATTTGACCATGAGTATTGCAGAGGCAGAGTATGAAGGTATTTGCTTCTTAATTCACATATTTTGCATGGGTGTGTATCTTTCGAAAGCTTTGAGTTTAAGTAGGCTAAGTGAGAGCAGCTGATAAGTTCTAGTATGGAAATGATGCCTATGATGTGAAGTTTTATTCTAGTAAATTTATTGATCGTAGGAACAATAATGTGGCAACTCTGTGACCCACAGTTGTTGTGTTCCCTCGGAGACTTTGAAGTTAAAAGGATCAGATAACTGTATCATTTTTTGCTGATGTTTCACTACTAACAAGAACTTGCATTTTTTTATCAGGATAATCATGAATTAGTTGAAACCCCAAAGAGAACTGGTGTGATCTAATTCAACAGTAATTTATACAAGTGTTTTGATAGAAAAGTGCAAGAATTTTGCTTGACTGCAGTCAGAAATGATGGAATTATCTGTTCTTCTATATTTCAGGGTTTCTCTTCCATCACCCACTCAACGATGCCCATGATTGTGTAACTGTCACATGTTTCCTCCATGCTGTTTCATACATAATGTAGGTGTTTAACAAGAAGATAGTAGATCAGTTTTATTGGTGAATGAGGCATGTGGTCATTGTTCTCTGTCACTGAATGCATTAGTGATGTTTAGAAACCCTTTAATATATTACTATTTAAGATGGGATGGCAGTGACAAAGAACTAGTGTCACACTTAACTAGCATTGAATACCTTACTTTCAGGGTCTCTGTCCTAAATGGGTGACTGTAGTAGACATAGTTATTACAGTTAGTTTCTTCAGTTGGGTGTAGATACTGTATGTTACATGCATAGCAGAAGAGACATAATGCAAAACAGAACAATTGAGCTATAGAATATTACAGAAGATGGGAATGTACAGGACAGTATGGTTGTAAATCAGAGACTTAATACTGGTAACTTTTTTCAAACTTGGTCACTAAGATAGTTGTATCCCAGAAGAGATGGATTTCTTGGAGAGCTGGGGGGGGGATATAGTTTTATAGGAAGAACTTTCAAATTCTGGTGTGGTATTTAGTGTTAATGACTGTTTTCTCTCTCTCTCTCTCTCTCTCTCTCTCTCTTTCTCTTTCTCTTCTCTTTTCTCTCCTTTTTTTTTTTTC
>JAGKTI010002063.1:58529-72153 GCA_018397915.1 Birgus latro
CTCTCTCTCTCTCTCTCTCTCTCCTCTCTCTCCATTCATTCATTATCCAATCCTTTGTCGCCCCACAGAGGAGCCTGGGGCTAGGCAAGTTGATCCTGACATTTGAGATGAGAGTTTTTTCAATGATATAAATTACCTGCCTTTGCTGTGCAGACTTGCTGAAGAGCTAGAGAGTTGGTTTAAGAGATCTGTATAATAAGTTACTAAAGTTCTCAATTAGATAAGGTGTTTACTTTGTTCCTTAGTTACATTCACCACAGAAACTGTAAGAATTAACATTTTTGTTGAAATAGAATGTTTATAGAAAGAGGAGGATTGGACTTGCCATGTGATTCTTGTCAGACGTTTTGTAGTGTCAGTTATCAGTGAATCCTTTCACACTTAATCTCTTCTTTGACTTGGTTGAATGTAAAGCAATAGTTTTTTCCACCCTTTGCTGTGTGAAAGTTGAAATACTCCTTACTGATAGGTAGTATCCCATTAGTGGTTGTTTAGACTGGCATTCTTGTGTGAAGTTAAGTGCATACTATCTTAAGTGGATTCATGTCATAATGCATAGTTATCATAGATGACCTGTTAATAATGTAGTTATATTACCAATGTTATACACACCAGGGATTTAGTGATTATTACTTATTAGACATTCTGCGGAAAAAATTTGAATTCCATGTCATAAAATGTTCATTGAATCATGTTTAAGTTCATGAGAAATGCTGTATGTAAATAGTGTATCTGGATTTGGAGTTACTGTATAGCTCATCACCCAACAGCTGATGGTGTGCAAATATTACTAAGGTTGTATGGTATTAGGCAAAAGAAACAGTGAGTTAATATTAATTTCTGAAGCAGTTTAGCACAGTGCACTTTATCGACCAAAGTCATCTTGTGAAAGCCAAAGCTGATATGATTACGTGTGACTTGTGATGTATCTGATGTTACTGTGATTGTGAATAGATGGGCATCACGGAAGTATCGCTTATTTGAAATAGAGTTGATAATGCACATTACTGTAATTATGTTTTTTTTACTTTATTGTTCGTTATGCAAATTAAAATGAAGTTAAGCTATCAGAATAAATTATTTTGATCACCAGTGAGCCCATTATCTTTATTTGTGATAAGTTTTTCCTGTTTTATTACTGTACAGTCTGTTACTCAGTACATGATGGATAGCTTTTTTTAGAATGTCTCGTTTAAAGCATGTGTGTACATAGTTTGTAAAATAGTGTTCCATGCTTGCATAGACCAAACCTTTTATCACCAAATGGTTACTTTCCAAGCTGCATGGTCTCTTGCAGCATTCACGTCAAGCTCCCAACTGAGGTCCTCATTCAGGATCTTAAGTTTATCTTGGACTTGGCTGGGCTGGTCCTGCCATATTTAGATATGGAAAACTGTTCATCCAGTTTTTTCTCATATACCATATAATTATGCACTCTGTTCATGTGTGTAAATGGAATATCAGTTGTAGTAGGATGCCTGTAAGTTTAAGAGCATCTTATCACACCATGTTTTTATATTTTGCTTTGTTCATTCATTCATTCATCATCCAATCCTACGTTGCCCCATGAGGAGCGTAGGAGCCCGGGGCTAGGCAAGTTGGGCCTGACATTTAAGATGAGAGTGACCAGCATCACTCATCCCTGAGTGGCATTAAGTGACCAATAAACCCCAATCACCCCTTGGATATAAACCTTCACCGGCTCACTCCAGTTTGAGTGCCGTAATTACCCACTAAATCACCAGGCGCCAAAATTTGATTATATGGTTACCACCCAGTGTAGTACTGTAAATGGTTTCCTGGTGTACAGGAAACCATTTGCCTTGTCACTCACAGTACAGTCACCCACAGGCAGAAGGAAGAGGAAGAAATGAAGGAAAGAAGGACAGAAGAGGATGGAAGGAAAGAAGGATGGAGGAGAGGAAAGTTATAATGGCAAATGTTCTGATGTATAATCGCCCAAATAAGAGATGTCCTGATTCCCAGTACCTTTCGCTCAGAAAGTGGTATCTGGCAACTGTTACGGCCATGTTATATTTTCTGTATTGCACACCAGATAGAGCAGTATTTGGGTAAACAACACCAAAAAGTAATATATTAGCTTTTTTACCGTGTATATTTCGCATTACGGAAGAGGAAACCACAATACACTAAAGTTGAGGCTTAGCAGTACGAAAGAATGTGAAATGCACTCCCTGTCGCTCAACGGTTTCAGGGTTAAAATGCGGAGAAACTCTCGTAATACTTATTTTCCATTCAGAATCAACAATACTGAAGGAAATATGTCCCATAAAATAAAACCCGCTGATAATCGTAATTTCGAAATCATTAGTGTCATCAAATCAGAAAAATAAACATCTAAAGATATATTATTATCCACATTTAATTCTCTATGCGGGATGATATTCACGCGGGTAAACCCGTAAGTGCTGAAAGCCTGAAAGCAAGATTGATCAACAAGAAACTACAGCCTATCGGTGCAAGCAGATTATTTGCTCTTTATTTAGCAAATATTCCAGTAAGACAGATATACTGGCACCTTAACAGTTAACAGGTAGATAAGCGATATAGAGGTAGAACATTGGAAATTTGCTACTGGAGCCCCTCGTAGCACAAGACCAAGACAGACGGATTAATACGTGTGCCCAAGAGCAACTACTTACCACTTATGTTGCTATCAAGAAGCCAATTAATCTGCCGGCATTCAGTGACGTTAGTGAAACTGGTGTAATCATAAGTGGAAAACTGGTCATTTTTATTCACACGAAATTCCAACTTGTTATAAAACATGTAGGGCAGTTGCATGGAAGAACTAAAGAGGGAGATGTTGATAGTCAAAAGCATGAATGCGACAGTGAAGATAAAACCAAAAACATTATATTAATAATAAGGGGGAGGGGGGAAACTGTGACAAAGGTCGAGACATCCTCTCCCTCCCCTGCCGTGGAAATGACTGACGGAAGGCCTGCCGTGCACTGTTGCCAAAGGAAAAATTATTGAAATCCGCTAAATTAGTCTCAGATGCGGTAAAAATCCGCCAGACTGAGGGAAATTAACGGGAAAAAAATGGGCAAGACCTAAAAAAAAAAAAAAAATGGGCAAGACCTGGAAAAAAAAAAGCTAGAGAAATGTAATAACTTTATACCAGCTAGACTGCTTTTGAAATCTCTAAATTTAGCGGGAAAATCATTTCATTGGTAACTGCTGGCATGAGTCGTGAAAATGTGCCAGATGTCACTATTTATTTATTTTTTTATTGATCTATTAAAAAAAAAAAAAAAAGGCTAAACTTAAGTATTTTCGCAAGATTAATTTTTTTTTACACCATAAATAATGTTTGCAGGGCAGGCAAAGTGTTTCCGTCTCCTAAATAAACGTTGCCAGACCCAGGGAGTTTTGTCCGAAACTTAATGAAAGTGAGTCATCACTTCTTTGGGCGATTGTACATACTGTACATAACCAGTAGCTATTAATGTTTTGGCAGTTTTTGATCACTTTGTTCTTTCTTACCTCAGGCATGGATTGTTGCACAACTACTGTACTTTTTTTTTTTTCCCTCAGTTAAAATTATTTAATTTTTCCTCATTGCTCCAGGTCTTCGCATTCAGGTTACACTTGCGGTCCCTTTGGAGTCGACCCACTCCATTAATTGTCATGTGAGGTAAGGTGTACAGATTTAAGCAATGAATGATGTAGGAAATAAGTATTCCCAGTAGTTTCCATAAACAGAATAAAATGGTGATGGGGCAGTGGAGAGAATAAATGAGAACAGTCTCTGTCAGGCTTAGGGAATGGGAGGATGATGTAAGACTTCGCTCACAGTCAGTAACCAATCCCGTCAATTTGGCGAGATCGAGGAAGGGAAGGTGCACCAAGAACTTGAGGAATGAGGCTGAAACCAACTCTTGATCTTGGATAAGGATGTAATGGTTGAAGCATCATCTTAACCGCAAAAAGGGGATGAGGGAGGGAAGACCTATAGTGGTAACCAACCAAAGGGTGCCAAGAACTGCGGCCTAGGAAAAATTGAAAGCCTGATTTAATGACTGAAATATTTTTCTCTGGGTGGACATATACAAGTATATATACGTACTTGAAGCCCTCTCATGTGACTTCAGAGATGGACTCCCATGGGAGATGTTGTATGCTGATGATTTGGTGTTGTTTGCAAAGAATGAAAAGGAGGTGGAGGAAAGATTTAAGAAATGGAGAGATGGTATGGGGCACAAGGGCTTAAGGGTAAATGCAGATAAAACAAAAGTGATGATATCTAGGGTTGGTGGTGGTACAATCAGAGGAGAGGGAGAGTGGCCATGTGCAGTTTGCCACAAAGGTGTGGGAAGTACTGTAATTCCATCTTGTGCAGTGTTTGTGATAAATGGGTGCACAACAGATGTAGTGATATTAGAGGTAGACTGCAAGATAATGCTGATTTCATGTGTGTGGCGTGTCTGGGAGAGCAGGTGGAAATTGTTAGATGTGAAAGGATTGAACTTGCTGGTGAGTCTCTTGAGTGTGTGGAAGAGTTTTGTTATTTGGTAGACATGTTTTGTGCCGGAGGTGGGGCTGGGCTAGCTCGGTTGCTAGGGTGAGAAGAAGTTCAGGGAGCCATTGCCTCTCCTGACATTGAGAGGACTCTCCTTACATGCTAAGGGGTCTTTGTATGCAGCATGTGTTAGGAGTGTGATGCTGTTTGGTAGTGAGACCTGGGCAGTAAAGGAAGAGGTTATTCACAGGCTTAAACATACAGAAATGACAACGATTAGGTGGATGTGCGGCCAAGGCCTGGGGGGGGCTGGGTTTACGATGGAAGAGTTGAGAAGTAGGATGGGACTGGAGTGTATTGGTGTTGTGATGAGGAGAAGTAGGCTGAGGTGGTTTGGACATGTGGAGAGGATGGGGGATGATAATTGGGTGCAGAGGGTGAGAAGTGTTAATATTGGGGGAGGGGTAGACCGAGAAAGACATGGGACAAAGTCATTAAGTGTGACCTCATGGTTAAGGGATTGAACAGGGAGGCTGCCAAAGATTGAGCAGCATGGAGAGCCGCCATTAGGTGACCAAGGCTGACGCATGCAAGCATGTTGGAGCCTTCAAAAACAAAACGAAACGGGCGGTATGCCTAGCACCCTTCCAGCGGAATCCCTCGCACAGGAACTCTGGGGAGCCAATGGGTTAAACACTGACAAATCTATCAGTTTCTTTAACCCCTGGTGCCCAGAGTCCTCGATATAGGACGTAACTTGGCATATTCAAAGTTTAATAAAGAAGGGAACAGAGGAGCGTAGGAGCCCGGGGCTAAGCAAGTTGGTCCTGACATTTAAGATGAGAGTGACCAGCCTCACTCATCCCTGAGTGGCATTACATGAGCAATAAACCCCAACCATCCCTTGGATATAAACCTTCACCAGCTCGATCTGATTGAAGCGCACCTACTAGACCCGTTCGGTCCCAGCCCCAAGGGCCGACACACCAACAGAGGCCCCTCCAGTGAAAAGCCTCCCTCTGCGCTACCTAGCAGCCCTCACCCGATTATCAAGAGTAAAATGGTGGTCCTGCACTCCTTCAGAGGCCTAGGACAGCAGGGGAAGGTTGGAGGAAAGGACGTGCCCTTTGAGGACACCACCCTACAGGCAGAACTGTGGTGGCGCCCACCGTGTCTGCCGGGGAGGCCCAGACCACCGTGCGGTCCTCATCTACTGAACCTTCGGCACCTACAGAGGGTCACGACCCTTGCTCACCATACTCCTCCACAGGATGAGCAGGTCATGCCGCTTGCTCGTCTCACTCCTCCAGAGGCCGAGCAGGACGTGCCTCTTGCTCTTCCTGCACCACAGGGGGCAGAGCAGGCTCCCCAGTGGAGTCACTGCTGGAAGAGGTCTGGAGTGGCCCTATAGTGAGTCCTGGGGTACACTCATTACAACCCACGCCCCTAAGTCACCAGTCACTGTTGGACACCCGAAGGAGGCAAGACAGCAGACACCAGACGAAGAGGGACACCCCCAGAACCCCTGGCCGAGACCTCCCTAGACAAGCCGGCAGACCGTCCTCCACCAAGGGCAGGTGCAAGGAAGCGCACCTACTACACCCCTTCGGTCCCAGCCCCAAGGGCCAACACGCCAATGGAGGCCCCTCCAGCGAAAAGCCTCCCTCTGCACCACCCAGCAGCTCTCACCTGATGATCAAGAGTAAAATAGTGGTCCTGCACTCCTTCAGAGATTGCACACCTGTCAAGACACCTCCCATACCTGGGTGCCACCTGCAGTTGTCTTACCAGCCCACTAGTCCCAGACTCAGATCTTTATAATTCATATAGTGTGCATAATCTATCACATTGTATTGTGTCAAGTCACTGTATTCTTTATGGGTAATATATGTGTAAGACTGGTTAGCCTGTCTTTTTAAGCCCTGTTTCTTTGGTTACATGCTCTGGACCCGGTGTTAGAAAGAACCCAATATCAGACCCACATACTCAGAGAGCAAGAAGTTGTTGATCTCTGAGTATGTGGCGTAACACTGGTGGCAGCGGTGGGATGAACACCTGTCTCAGAGAAGACAGCATTACCCCTCATGAACAAGTGTTCGGAGAAACTCCCCTTCTCTTACCACTCAGCACCTACAGCCCCCCTCCACATCCCCCACATTCGACCGCCTTCACCACCTCAGGTGCCGAGTGCATCACCAACAAATCCAACAAGACCTTCAGCCTGACATCATCCCCATCAATCCCTACAAGCCTGGCGACGCAGTTATGGTCACCCAACTACCCATCCCTAACAAACTAACACCCCGATTCTCAGGCCCCTACACAATCAAAAACGTTTCCAACCTCTACCAGGTCACCATCCAATATCACAACACCACGCACATACCAGAATCGCCATGTGCATCTTCACCCCTCACCACCCACCTCACCCGCTGCCTCCCGACCACCCTGCACTCACTCTCCCACCCAGCACACTGCACCACCACTCGCCTCCCCCGCCAATATGACTAATTCATATGCGTGCTATATCACACCTATGAGTACACACTCCTCACCCTCACTCACTCCTCGTTCCACACACCCCCGGCAACCTCACCTCCCAGATCACAACCACCAACCACCGCCACTCCGCCACCACCAGACACAAAGACACTGCCACCCAGCCCAGGAACCCCCCACCCACGCTCGGCCACCTCACCTAATGACCTGAGCTCCTCGCTGCCTACACCTGGCTTCACCACCACCACTACTAGATCCAGCCGTCTCTCTCGCCCACCAGCAAGATACGCACCAACATCCTCACCCCCACCTCCACCAGTTCCAACACCACCCAGAGAAACCACCTCCAGCTCCCCCACACCAAACACCACCTCCATAAACCTCAAAATGCATCAGGCAGGAAATAAAATTCCAGTGGCCAGACCAACCAGGACAATTAAGGTGTGTCAGTCCAGTACTTTTCTACCTGTGTGACCTCATAAAACCCAGGTCGCCTCACTCATTTCCAGCATTCAGCCCAGAATCACCGGCCAGTCACTACACACCACACCACCAGAAACGACGATCAAGCACATGCTCTGGACCCCTACCCAGGGAAACAAACAACGCCTCCTTTTAAACCATCATCTTTCATACTTCACTCATCAAAGCGCTGAATGACCTCTCAGGTCCCAGTGCTTGGCCTTCGGCCTAAACTTCATATTCCATTCCATTCCATTCCATTCCGAGGGACACCACAACTTCTGCATCTCCTGCGGAAGGCCATACATACCTCCACCCTTGAGATAGTGTACCAACCCTACCAGGAGCCAAATATACCCACTCAGCATTGGATATCACTCCTCCAACACCTCATGCCAGCCTTCCAGACCTCTACCTCTAACATGTACCACCTCCAGTCACGAGGACATGACTTCTTCAGCCATGACAGTGGTGAAATAAGAGATAGGTATGGGGTAGTACCAAGGGGAGACCATATAGAGGCACGAGAAGAGAACAAGCGATCAGAACAAGACGGACATACGTCCCCAACCACCACGTGCACTTCTTCCCCTCAGCGAAATTGACGAGGTACGTCGCCCAGCCACATTACCCTTCACCTGGACCAGCGCTCAACAGAATCGGGGCAGGATCTGTGTGCCGGCAAACTCCCTAAGTAGGACCGTGACGACGCCCACTGTGCTCGTGAGGGAAAGGACACCCACCGTGCCTCATTCACCTACAGCCACCAGTAGGACCATGATGACGCCTTCCAAGCTCGTCGGGGAGAGAATGCCCACTGTGCTTCCCTCCCTCACCTGCAGCCCCCACCCTGAGCAGGACCGCAGTGATGCCCACCGTGCTCGCCGGGGAGAGGACGCCCACCATGCTTCTCTCGCCTGCAGTCCCAGTGCCTAGCAGAATCGCAACTGCGCCCACTGTGCCAGTCAGGGAGACGCTGTCCACTGTACGGACCTCGCCTGTGAGGCCTAGGACAGCAGGGGAAGGTTCAAGGAAAGGACATGCCCTTCGAGCACGAGCACACCACCCTACAGGCAGAACTGTCCGTGCCCGCTGGGGGGGGCCCCGCCCACCGTGCAGGCCTCATCTACTGAACCTTCGGCACCTACAGAGGGTCACGACCCTTACTCACCTCACTCCTCCAGAGGACGAGCGGGTTACGCCCCTTGCTCGCCTCACTCCAAAGGCAGAGCGGGATGTCCCTCTCACTCTTCCTGTACCACAGCGGACAGAGCAGGCTCCCAAGCGGAGTCACTGCCGGAAGAGGTCTGTAGTGGCCCTATAATGAGTCATGGGGTACACTCATTACAACCAGTGCCCCTAAATCACCAGTCACTGTTGGACTGAGTGTTAATGAACTGTGAAATGTTGAATCATCTGCATATGAATAGAAGGGTTTTGGGGTGACTGATATGAGATCACGAAAATTGTTACATCCCCGTCCCACATTGCCACAGGCTTCAACAGCAGTAGTTCAGTGTGTAGGACGTTGCCCTGTGAATTGTTCTTAAGGTCAGCCTTATGGTGTACAACAGTGAGGTCAACTCAGGCGTCATAAACACTGGCTTCTTAAGTTCGCTGTCTTTATTATCCAAATAATTACACTTAATGCTTGCCAACTTCACCTCGATTCTGTTTTCATAAGTACCGGAACTATACAATCTTCACTAATTGCACGGACACTGAACTAAACTCAAACTGAACTGACTGACTTAGGCTGAGGTTCTCCCACCTCCTTAAATAACCCTCCCTTCTTCTCCAGCATTCTAGTACATTCTCGAAGGGGCAACAGTTACCACCTCGGAGACATCCAAAATAACCAAAGTTTTCGTACATCACATAACACTCTAAATGCTTAAGCATACAAACAGATAAAATTACATAGTTTAACAAACAATCAAATAAATAAAACATTAGACAAAAAGAGCACAAAAATTAATGTATAGCTTTACAAAATACCTCCCCTCAGTTTCCTCTGCAACCACACTTCATATGCACGTCTCTTCTCGGCCACAGCCATACTTACTTCCTCGCACTACCATTCACTTCCCTTTTTTACACCACCACCCACTCGTCTCACACCACACACCTCTTCCGCATGCCCCACCATAGCACTCTTAAACAACTGCGATTCCTCCTCCACACTGCCATTCTCCTGATCTTTCACTGCGTTCCACTCAGCCCTCAGTTTCTCCTGGTACTCTATTATTTTCTCTCTTTTATCCAACTCACTCACTTTCAAAACCTCCCTGCCACATCGAACTCTCCTAGCTCTCACCCATCTCTTACCTACTCTCAACTTTCCCCCCACCAGGTAGTGGTCAGACATACCTCCACCCTCCCCTCTCAAAACTCGCATAGAACAATCTTCCTATTACATTCCTGGACACAACCACGTAGTCCATCGATCCTCTGTCAACAACTCTTCCACCCTCCTGTCTCACCCATGTATACTTATAAATAATATCTTTCTTCTCAAACAAGGTATTCCCAATCACCATCACTCGCTCAACACAAACCTATCATTCGTTCCCCATTTTCATTTCTTCCAGGCACACCATGCATACCAACTACACCTTCAACTGCTACATTTCCCACTCTAGCATTCAGATCCCCCATCATTACCACATTCACATTTGCTCCAAAGCTCTGCAAACACTCATCAACATCATTCCAGAAAGACTCCTTCTCTTCTTCATCCCTTTCACTACCAGGCCCATATGCTCTCACAAATACCCACAACTCACGTTCAAAGTTCGCTTTCACCCACATCAGTCTCTATGACACCTCCTTCCATTCAATCACACACTGCTGTACTTCCGGGCTCACTAACAAGGCCACACCTTCTCTTGCTCTTCCTGTATCAGCACCTGACAATCTTCGATTCACACTTCCAAACGTAGACTAACCTTTCCCTTTCATCTTTGTTTCACTCAAAGCTAACACATCCAGCTTTCTTCTCACAAACATTCTCCCAGTCTCCTCCCTTTTAGCATCAATCGTACTACCTCAACGCACATTCATAGACCCAACCTGCAGGGTACGGGGATATCTCGATCCCCCATCTCATTCTCTGGCCTGTCTCTTTTTAGGAACTAAAAAACAGAGGAGGGGGTCCCTAGTCTCCTCACCCTGTCCCTTTTAGTTGCCTGTTACGACACGCAGGGAATACGGTGGCGGAATTCTTCCTAACACAACCTGGCCGTAGAGTAGTAGTACCACCCCATAGTGCGGCCAGATTGTGTCCCCCCCGCCACAGGGGGAATATACTTTGAATATATGTTTGTCAGTAGTTACTGCCTTGTTTTTGTGTCTTGTCCTTTCCCTGATATACCGACCCGGTCTTGAAAAAGAACCCGCTGTAAGTCTGCGTATTTGGGGAGCGAGAAGTCGACCCTCAGAAACGCGACAGATAAAAACATCCACCTCTCGCATTCGCATGGACACACACCACCACTAAGCCAGCAGAAGACAGGGCGTGTGTGCTGGGCATTCCCCAGGCCCTGTCTTCCCCCCTTTCTACGACGCCAGCGTCCTCTGTCGCCATTCAGAGGGCGCCCTCTTATATTTGCAGCTCATTTCTCTGACGGGCTCTCCACCCTGAGCCCGTGTCACACTTAGTGTGGCAAATCTTACACACACACACACACACGCATTCGCATCTAAGAAACAAGAAGTTGGCCCTCGAATACGTAGCATAACAAAAACGGTGTCATATGCAAATCAGATCTGATATAACAACAGGTGCCACCCTTGTTAGAGAAGTTTGTGAGGAGATGGTAACCAGGAAAACATAATGGGGATATTTCGGTAGACAGATTTAGGATTCTGTGAGGAACAGGGCTAGAGGGGATACAGATTGTAGGAAAAAATGAACTGAATTAAAACTGGTACTGAGGCCAAGGATACTGGTGAAAAATAAGATCGCACCTGCACTTCGCTGATGAATATGAAAGGAATTTGCAATAGTCGATTGATAGCAACCGGGAACACCCTGAACCGCCGCAGCGCTACCCTGCCAGTCCACCTCGTTTGCTGATATTAATGCACCACCGGCCATTGCTAAGAGGGAATGGAAATAGGTGTCATGTGCATGTAGTGTGGTGTTCACAGTTGAAGACAGAGGTATTAAGAGAGTATGGTGGCTTACTCTTTGTATATGAAAGCACTGAAATAAGTTGTACTATCAGCAAACACACACACGGGAGCTCCAGCTTTCTGTCACCAGCTTGCAACCCACCTCGGGAATATGTATCCATGTATAACTCTACGAACACCCGTTCGTTCGCAAAGCACAAATCTACCCCAGTGAGATCGATGGTTGAAATGTTTGTTGTAGAAGTATAATGCTGTAATTCGGTCGGAGCTGGCAAGCCCTCATTATCATGGGTGCAGTTTGAAAATGTAATTATCAGCCCGTGCTGATGTGCAGCAGTTCGTGGTTTTCTACTCTAGGTCTGTAGTTACACAAGCAGATAAATGTTTTCTGATGTTTGAGGGAAGTATCCAGACAATCATGCACAAGCAGTCAATGTACATACTGCTTAAATAAAAACTGACTTTGTACGGTACAAGTCCGACCAGTCTGGCATGCCAGCCTGCCATCTGGCGACAACTTCAAGCATTTGCCACTGTTTTGATGGTCGCTGCATGGTGGTGATTGCTCAGTTGTAAGGTAAGTTTTGCAGTTTTTACATGCATACAGATTGATTTAGGAAGTACTGTAACTCCCACAGTCTGTCAGAGAATATTAACTGCGTGGGGTAAAGGTCAGTAGAGGAAGATGGTGTGATTACAGGTAAGGGCAGAAGATAACCTTGACACCCGAGTATTCTGGTAGATAACGCTGTCAGTTTAACTGGATTCATTGTGCCGTCATCCGTTAATTTCGTAAGAAGAAATGCATTGTTAACAATATGCGAAGGTTCAGTTTTGACTTCACTAAGTTACACGTTGGAATTCGTTCAGTACAACCATTTACCAAGCAGCGGTCACGAGACAAGTAAACCTTCGACCAGTACGTATAGTACATTGGGCGTTCATAATCCGTAATTTATTTTTGCACCAAACGTAATTTCAGTCTTCATTCAAGGAAAGTTATATGCTATACCACAGAGGGGCTTGACTATAGCCTGGAGGCAAGTTTGTTGTACTGCATAAACCATTAAGCGTATACATTATGGTAAGTATATCTTAGATTGTAGTTACAGCATTTATAACACACTTCAGTTTGGAGAGTTTCATAGTAAGTTTTTCGTGCTTTTGTGATCGGTGAAATGGCAATACTGTGGAATATCAAGATGGTTACATTTTTGTGTTAAGTACATGTATGATTTGCATCATTAAATATTTATTTATTTATTTTCAGTGAATTTGCAGTTTGGATAATCTTGTATCATTTGGTAAAACTTCACTAGATGGGTATGTCAGTTGCAACAGTCTTCTTACAATGCCACAAACTTCAAGAAAGTAATTTTATTAGAGTATGCAACACAGATTTACCTATTTGGGGGTATTTAAGGAAGCTGCCAGTTTGTCCGTGGCAACCAGTTCACTGACTGGATGCACTGATGACTATCTCTGGTGAGACTCGTCAGTGCATTAGTCATTCAGATCTGTGAGGAACTTATCGATCCATCCAAACCCATCCTAACTGGGGACTTTACCTTCGGATCCCCTCTCCCCTAGCTTTTAACCACCAAGGATTACCACTAATCCTAACCTAGAGAGCCCCTGAGTACTTATCAGTCCAAATCCTAGTCCGAGTCCTAACAGTAAACCTAATCTAATCTAACCAGACCTAACTGAAATCATCCAAACCTGAAAAAGTAAGATATGCATTTTTTTTTCTTTTTTTAATGCAAGGAAGAAGGAACCAAAGGCCAGGGCCCACATACTGTTCCTTCCAAGAAAAAGTAAAAACAATACCAAAGAGAGCCAAATTCAAGATCCATTCATTTCGAGATGCCTGGACACACTGCGTTTGAAAGATAGGAGATCATAGGAAGTAGGGAATACAGACAGAGGGAGACAGTTCCAGAGTTGACCAGTTGCATAAATGAAGGACTGGGAGTAACGGTTAACTCTTGCATTAGAGAGTTGGACAGAAAAGGGATGAGAGTTTGTTGCTAGACGGGT
>JAGKTI010002064.1:2002-16107 GCA_018397915.1 Birgus latro
TTTTTCCTTGCATAGAGAGAGAGAGAGAGAGAGAGAGAGAGAGAGAGAGAGAGAGAGAGAGAGAGAGAAACTGCCTCGGATCCCCTTTACTCCATCATGCCTGTTGTCCTCTTCGGTTAAGGTGCGCAGCCATATTCTTGTTGCTTTAGTTACGCCATATCCTTGCTGATTTAGTAAAACCATAATCTTGCTGGTTTACTTTATCTTAGGTAATACGTCTTAGATAATTTCCCTGTACAGTACAATGCTTAGGTCTGAAAGAAGTGTCAAGGGTTACTGATGAAGGGGGTTGCCACCCATATGTATTTTTTCCCATAAGTTTATGTATTCACAGTAAGCGAATTCCTAGTAAGCGACCTCCTCTGCCGCCCATAAACTCTCGTACTGTGCGTGCCTACTGTATTTCTGCCGCAGAAAGTACACAGAACTTTTATGAATTACTTACTTCTAACTTAAGACAGGTATGGAGGTGGGCTAAGGTTTATGTTGTTTGAGATAT
This sequence comes from Birgus latro, assembly GCA_018397915.1. Classification (NCBI taxonomy): domain Eukaryota; kingdom Metazoa; phylum Arthropoda; class Malacostraca; order Decapoda; family Coenobitidae; genus Birgus; species Birgus latro. The sequence goes on from JAGKTI010002064.1 coordinate 2,502, forward strand.
TTCTTTGGCATGAGGCTTATACTTACCATACAACTCATGTTCTACAGGACTTATTCTATGGCACTTGATATCACATCTACAGTGAATACCTCAGATCTTGCAAAAAATAAATATTGTAACTTGCCATGAAATATACAGATGTCCTCCCAACAAAAATCAATTTTCTTCAGGTGCATTTTGGGTTTTCTTCCCTTCACGCAAGGGGTCAAGATATTTACAACATTAAACACACAAACTATGCACTGATGTTATTACTTACATAAAATCATTCATTCGTTCATTATCCAATCCTATGTCGCCCCACAGAGGAGCGTAGGAGCCCGGGGCTAGGCAAGCTGGTCCTGACATTTAAGACCCCTGAATGGCATTATGTGAGCAATAAACTCCAACCACCCTTTGGATATAAACCTTCACCACCTCAATCCGATTGGAATGCCGTAATTACCCATTAAACCACCAGGAGCCATAATTTGGTTAAATGGTAACCACCCAGCGTAGTAAATGGTTTCCTGGTGTACAGGAAACCATTTGGCTTGTCACTCAGTGTAGAGTCACCCACAGGCAGAAGGGAGGAAAGAATGAAAGCAAGAAAGGCAGAAGTGGGAGTGTAAAGTCACCCGTAGGCAGAAGGACAAGGAAAGAATGAAGGAAAGGAAGACAGAAGAGGATTGAAGGAAAGAAGGATGGAGGAGAGGAAAGGGCAGACACCCGAGAGCAGCACTACATCGAGTGAGTGGATGGTGAGCGCCCCCACTTACCACAAGACTTGCACTGTAATGTCCACTATTTACACCCTCCCACACACCTCTTCCTAGCACTCTTGTTCACGGTGGAAATCAAAGAACCAATCACGACACAGGGCAACCTTGCACTCAATGCACTCATAGCATGTTTCTTTTTGTGCTGTGGCCTGATGTTTTGTTGTGGCACAGACATGACAGCACCTGTAAGCCAGTCAGCCAGCAGGTGTTCAACCTATGTGGACTAAATGGTGCCATGACAGGTATTGTGCACCTGAAATCCTGTCCACCGTAGCCACCTGATACAGTGTCCTCCATGAACCAGCGACCTGAACATTCCCATATTTAGCATACAGCTCGTGTGCGAGTTCTTTCTCACACTCAAGTTGAGAGGGAGATTTTCCAACAACCTCGCTATAAAGTATGAAACAGTTCAGGATACTGATATCAGGAAGGTGTAAAAGGGCCTTCTCATACCATCTACATGATTTATGGAGGCAGACTATCTCACTGGCCTACATGTCTGACTTACCAAGCCGCATGTTGCTGTTGTAATCAATGACGGCATCTGGCTTGAACACGGGTTCCCTGGTTCTGTAGTCAGTTTTGCCTGTGATGTCCATAACCCACTTATGAACTGTGGTCAACATGCTGACCTTCCACTTATCATGCCAGTGAATGGTCAAAATGTTACCACATTTCCGAGTTAACAGGGCACCTTTCTCGGTTTTCTCAGGGAATGATGGAAAATTCCTCCTCTTAGCATGGACAGTTCCACGGGTACCAGTGCCAGGTTCAAGCAAACACATCATCCACGCCAGTGATGTGTAATAGTAATCAGTATACAGGATATGGTACGTGCTTAAATACCTGTCCATAAGCACTTCACGACTGAAGTGTGTGGACGATTTTATCCATTGCCCTAGAGTCATGGAGCACATGTTTTCTGAAGTGAGCCACTATCATGGTCAGAGCATCGTTTAGTTTCGTTTTTTGAAGGCTGCAACATGCTTGCATGCGTCGGCCTTTTTGGATTCGAGCGTGTAGCATTTTATGACCAGATGCCCTTCCTGATGTCTACCAATGACCCTTGGGTGGATTCGATCCTCCGACCCTACGGCCAGAGCGGAGCGCTCTAACCCACTGAGCCATGGCATGCCATACATATTTCTCCCACCTCCACTGGCACCCATTCTTTCATCTTAGAGCTTTCGCTCACAGACACCTCAAGCCACTGCACTGAGGCAGCCTGGTGGAAGTTTATTTCCTCCACCAGGTGCTGTACCACTGCAGTAGAAAATATGGCAAGAAAGGACAGGATAGATGTTGATCCTGACTCCAAGTGCTCCTCCTGTATAGCTGCCCATGTCTCATCAAGGGCAGGTACTGCTGGCCCAAAGCATTCACCCTCTTCCCACAAAAAAGTATCCAGCTTCCCAATGCCAGGGCTGCTGTGACGTGATGATGACACGTGCACGCCTCACAGGGCCTCTAGCGTGCCCACGGGCATGGGCACAGCCAGGGGCATGGAGGGAAGGGGAAGGTGAGGTGGAGATGGAGGTGTGGGAGGGCAAGGGTGATGACTCACCTGAAGCTGGGACTCCCTTGGGTGATGCTGGGTGTCCACATTGATGCACCTTACCCACAGATCTCAATTTCTCCACAGATGAAGGGCCAGGTTGTGAGGAAATGGCCCTAGATGTGCTTGGTTGTGGTGAGGAGAGTCGTGGCGGTGAAAGAGTGTGGCACACTTCTTGCGACAGTCGAGGGGAGATGCAGCGGCGGTGTTTATTATGTAGGAGATGCCTGTTGTCTTCACCACTGTCTCCATGTTTTCCACCTCCTGGCTCATCCACCTCTGCCTCAGAGCTGAAGGCTTTGCTGTCATACTCCGTTCCTTCCTCTTGAAGCAGTGGCAGGACCTCATCACACATCTCTCAGCGGACAGGAGTCAGTGCATGTGAAACATCGCCCTCCACGTGTTAACTTCCTCGTTTCTTGTAAGATGTCTCACCACTATCCGTTAAACTCGACACAGTCATGTCCAATGCGCACCCTATGGCCCTATCACTAAGCTCTTTCCCAGTCTCCTTTGCCAGAACTTTGGCTGGGGTGGATGATTCAAGTGGGCTGCGAGCGACAGGGACGAAATTGAACACAGACGAATCGAATAACATGGCTCTACACCTGGCCAAGGCGCAGAGCAGAATCACGCTCAGCTGCTGCGGTGGGGTGTTCTACTAGCGCTTTGTTGGGGAGATCAAATGGCGGTGAATTCAAACTGACATGCAAATAACTGCAGTTCCTACCAACACCTGGTGGGAACCTGGTGCCTCTTTGCCGTAAGTCTACACCGACACCCGGCAGTTAAGAGTAATGGAAAGAAAATCTGTGAAAAAGTTAATGGAGGCTCAAACCATCATACCCAGTGAATTATCAAAAGTTCACAAAACCATCTGGAGACAAGAATAAATCAATAAAATACAGTATGTCACTAGGCTGAAGAGGCTCAGGATTTTGAGTAACCACAGGTGCATGTTAGAAGCCATGAATGCAATAATCCATGCTTACCAGGGGCTCAAACAAGGCTTATGGACTGTATTTTCACTGGGTTTTAGCTCCCTAACACCTCTTCCGTTTACCAGTTTCTTCCTGTATCTTGTATGTTATTTATACATTATGTCAGTAAGAAAAACATACATGGTATATGAGAGATTAGTTATATGAAAAATGTATAATGAAGAAGGAGGTCCTAGGGAATCTGAACTGACAGGAATAACACTACATGTAAGCTTTGGTGGCAAATAGCCCAGTGATGCAGCTAACATGTTTTATGCATTGACTACAGACATAAATACAATTTTTTACTTAAAAGATAATAAATGCATCACTATACTCTACTCTGTCCACTTTAGCTTGGCCGAATATTGCCATCTCTCCAACGTGAATACTAGGCTGTAATATGATTAATCCTAGAATATGATGCCAGTCACTAAGAAGTTTTAGTGACCCTCCCACACAGAAAGACGCAATTCGCATTCTTTGGGTGTTTCCTAGTAAAAGCACAGAGACAAATCGAGTCCCAAAGCAGAAAAAAAATTCACCAAAAAATAAGTTTCCGGTTGATTTGTGTCAAATTTTGGTGCGTCCTAGCAGGCCAGTGTCCAAAGTAAATACTTGGCAACCCTGTCAGACCGGGCATGGGGCAGAATGTATCAGTATTCCACAGTATCTCACCAGCAGCCAGGCAGAAGGGTAGCATTGTCCCTCATCCCTTTAACTCCCTCTATTTTCCCCGTCACATCCAAGGCAGAAGCCACAATTTAAATACAGTTATTTTATAGTGTTTTTGAATATACTGTGAAGTGATTGTTTCTATGAAACATACATATATTGTTTGTAAAGCATTGGGGCCGTTATCAACCGTTAGGCCTAGCGCAGGAGTCACGTTTTTTATAACGGGGTTTGCTACTCTGCTTCACCCTGCCCCAAGTGATGTATTTTACCTATACAGTGAAGCCAATGTTTATATTGTGTGAAAGATACAGTACCTGGATTAGTGAAATAATTGACCTACCTTAGCAGGTGTTATGTACACCACAGACAGGAAGGGAACAAGAGTCACGTACGCCATAGAGGTACACCATAGTTGGGAAGGAAATGTCATTGTGATAGTGATACACTGCATATGGTTTAGTGTGAAATATACATATATAGTGCAGCGAGCGTTCGTGGATAAATATATCGTGAACAAACATTACACACACACACACACACACACACACACACACACACACTTGACATGCTACAGGAGAGAGATGGTTGGGTGGATTGTGTGTACAGTAAAACCTCGATATAACAGACTTCAGTAGACCGGAATTCGCTTTTATCGGACTCGAGGAGCTACCGGACTAAACTCCTATACAGTATATCGGAACGGAAAAAGTCTGATATAGCCAGAAAGCAGTCCGGACTGCCTGACAACTTCAGCTATGTTCACCACAATAAGACAAGTAAAAGACATGTTTTTCAGTGCACAGTACAGTATTATTATACCATTATACCATTTGATTAATGTAGTGAAGGTATAACACAGTACAATACTGCAATGGTGGTGAAAACCACTGATGCAATCCGGACTAATGTCTGATATATCGGAAAAAGTCCGGATTAGCAGGGGTAAGTCCGGATGTCGCTTTTATCGGAAAATCGCATATTTCGGACTGGCCTGAGCCCCAATTAGTCCGTTATAGTGAGGTCTTACTGTATTTAGATTTGGAGAAGGCATTCGACAAGGTACCCCATAAGAGACTAATGTGGAAATTAAAGCATATAGGAAGACTGAAGGGAAACCTCCTGGAATGGAGAGACTTTTTGAGAGACAGACAAATGAGGACAGTAATACAGGATAGGACATCTGGACGGAGGGAAGTAACAAGTGGTGTCCCACAGGGCTCGGTGTTGGCGCCAGTAATGTTCCTGATTTACGTAAATGATATGGTAGATGGAGTAAACAGCTATGCAAGTCTGTTTGCTGATGATGCAATGATCCTGAGGAGGGTAGGGGTTGAAGAGGACTGTAAAATGCTGCAAGAGGATCTGGATAAGATACATGACTGGAGCCAGATGTGGGAAATGAAATTCAATGCAAAAAAATGTAAAGTACTGGAAATGGGTGAAAGTAGTAAGAGACCATCAATGAATTATTTGATGGGTAATGAACCAATTATAAAAGCGAAAGAAGATAAAGATTTGGGAGAGCTGGTCCAAGGTAATTTGTCACCGGAAAAACATATTAACAAGATAGAGAGACATATAAACTCTTGACCAACATAAGAGTAGCATTTCATTACATGGATGAGGAGATGATGAAAAAATTGATAGTGGCCATGATCTGCCCAAGATTAGAATATGCAGCAGTAGTGTGGTCCCCACACAAAAATAAAGATATAAACAAGATTGAGAGAATACAAAGAACAGCAACCAAGATGGTCCCCAGTCTGGCAGATCTGTCATACAGAGAGAGGCTGGAAAGGCTGGATTTGCCTTCCCTAGAGGAAAGGAAAGAGAGGGGAGACATGATTGCAGTGTTCAGGTCCAAGATGGGAATATATAAAATTGACAGAAAAGATCTGTTTGGGTGGGATGAGTGAGTTACAAGAGGACATGGAATGAAACTAAAGAAGCCAAGCTGCTTGAAGGATATCAAGAAATATAGTTTTCCATATAGATGCACAGACCTGTGGAATAGTCTGGACAAAAAGATCGTCCAGCTGAAAACCTTAAACGAGTTTAAAGCAAAATTTGACATCGAGAAACAGAGATGGGACCCCACGAACGCAGCCCACTTCCTGTATATCACAATTAGGTAAATACACACACACACACACACTACATAAAGTGGGCCATACATGCACAGGCGAGCCCGTCCGGTGGCCCGAAGAGGCCGGCCTCAACAAACAATGTTGAGCCAATATGATTCAGTCGGCCTCACGTCTCATGCTCAGTTGTAGGCAAAACGCCGTAGTGTGAGGATGGCCATGGATGCTCTACTGCCCACATATGACCTGGAGCTACATGCTATTGGGGCTGTTGTCACAGCCTATATCGCAAACAATGGAAAGAGGAGGAAAAAATGGACCAAATGGGCAAAAGATTGGTTGATGAGAAGGAGTAAATTGTCCCATCTGACTCTGTTGAATGTCTTCCCTCCTGCACAACTGACACAAGACTGATGCCTGATGGCTTGCGGTACCCTACACACGCTCAGTTTGCCTGAACCTGACTGGAGCCTGACCACGGAAATCTGTTCGCGACAGATCCCAGGATGACCGTTGAGGCTGCATGTGCAGGCGCCTGTTCCCTACCCACACACGCCCAGGTTTGCCTGAATGGGCTGGCCTCTTCAGGCCACCAGGGCGGGCTTGCCTGCGATTGTATGGAAAGCATAACTCCTCATCTTCAAAGCCCTCAAAGGTCCTGCCAGCAGTTCAACACCTCTGGAGGAAGTGAGTTATCTGTATTTTGTTGATTTGTATACTGACCTACTGTATTTCTATATTTATGCAAAGAAGTACTGTTTTTTACATATACATATATGAGATGGAAATAAATACAGCTTCATTATCAGAAGCTAGAAAAAAGACTAGTTGTCATGTTGAGTTTCTGAGAGCACTATAAAAAACTTATGAAATTTTATATGTATACTTTGAATTAAACAAAATAAACCCAGTGAGCAAAATATGTTGATGTGGGTGAGGTAGGAAAAACTGACAGCACGCTAGGAGGTATATAATGTTCTTTATCGTCTAGGTACTGTACTCAGAATGTATTAGTCATGTTGATGTTTTGAGAACATCATGAGAAAGCGTATAAAATTCTACATATGTTTAAAAAAAAAAAAAAAAAAAAAAAGTCTTGGGGAGCATAATTTTTAGGTACAGGTGGGGGAAGAGTGTGTTTTATCTCGTCTGAAGGCAATATATGCAGCCCGCTAGGAGGAGTATTCTACTTTTGTTGTCCATTTACTCAAAAGATTGGACATATCGATTTCCTGAAGATACCATGAGAAAGCCCATGAAACTCTACATAAGCTGATGATATAAAAACATAACCTCTGTGAGAAAACTTTTTTGCTAGAAGGCCGCAAACAAAAAATCGGTTCCCTGTAGGCAATTACTTTTAGTTTTTAGCTATTTTCTCAAAAACTAAAAATTGTATAAAAAAGCAGCAAACTTTATTGGAAAGCTTATGAAATTCTCTTTCTAAACACGTAATAACAATTAGAGGTATGATGGAAAACATTCGAGCTATGTTGTTGTGAAGTGAGATTGACGTTCCCGAATATTTATTCACACCAGCATATTGTACTTCTATTTGTACTTTTCTGTATTTTTTTTGCTTATCAGCTAGAACAAACATCGGTAAATAAGATGACGATGTTTTCACGGCAATATATATATGTATGGTTGGGTGGTGAAAACAGGGCCAGAATACATGTTTTCATAGGCTCATGGAGGGGCTGGTGGAGAGTCGTGTGGAATAAAATCGTGAGCCAGATAACATACCGAAACTTACTGTGTGTGAGAGGGTTAAATGAATGTAGAGCCATAGTACTGTCTTATTCTACCACTGAGAAACAAGAAAAAGCTGCAAAAAGATGAAAACTTCTAAGATTTGGCAGACAAACCAATATTTATATGACTGCTCTCTCTGACATTACCTTAAGTGTCATTACAACACAACTATAGTTAACTTAAATTTCAAGTGCTAACAAATGTACTGGCTTCACTTACTTTCTTCAGCATGAGTACTGTCTTACTTTGGCTAACAGTGGACAAGTTCATCCAACCTAAAGAGATACCCAAGATTGAAGGGGTTATGAATGTTATACTTTACAACATAGGTACCCTACAGATGTAAAATGGCCCTTTTCCTAGAATAAACTAATGAACACCTTTGGACAGTCTACATGTATATATCACCATTATCATCATCAGGTCTTTCCTGTAAGCCAAGAAACCATTTACAATGCTGGGTGGTAACCATATAACTAACCCAAACATGCTCCCTACGTGTCAACAAGTGGGTTGGTGGAGGGTTGGTACCCCTCCCTGTAAAATGAATAACTCAAAGTCAAATGGTTCCCCCTTACGGGATTATGGCGTCTGGCAGTAGGTAGACAGTAGATAGATACCTTGACTTCCCCCCCCCCCCTCAATAGCCATACTGACCATATACTTAAAACTGTGTTGTAAAGGGGAAGACAAACCCTTACTTTCTGGCATATATTTATGGAGCACCTGTGGTTATTAGCTTAGATCAGCCTGCATTCCACATCTGAGTGTTAAGAAAGTTGCCACCAAGAAAACTAAGAGGTTAGAAACATTCTATCTTCACTCACAGGCTTTATAAATTACTAGCAAATCTTTGGGGTCTAGCCTTTCCAACTGTGATGTAATCGTAAAGAATACTGTACAGCAGTAAATCTTACATCTAATGCAGATTACAAAATGGGACCCTCTCAAGACTTACCGGACCCTGGTGATAGTTGTATCCTTGTGCCACCTTAGGGTCAGTGGAATTGTTTGAATTGTCGTAGTCACCGTGGTAGGCCCAGTCCTTTGGATCGAGTGTGCGTATTCCCAGGGGTCCCAGAAGCACCTCCTCCGCGTGCTTCAGGGCTGTCCATGCATTCTGTGGTGTCACAAGCTCAGGGGCCTACAGATGGGGACAGACAAACCTCTTAAAGATATGGCTGGTAAATGAAATTAACAGTGAACAAAGGCTAGTCCTTACAATAAGCATCTTAAATGCTTCTCCCTCCTGGAATTAATTTGACAAGAAAAACCAAAACCATATACCACCAACTGTTTTCTTTTTGTGCTCCTCACACCCTTTTACTCACTCCCCAAATTCTTCCTTCTTTTTCATTATGTACAGTACTGTACTGTTCTTCTCAACTGCCATACAACATATGGTCTTCCTATTTCAATATTACCCTTGATCTCTCTCAGATTTCCTCTAATGCCCTAAATACATTACCTAAATACAAAATTATTTTGTTATATGCACTTAATTCTTGCTATAAAAGACTTCATATACCATAACTTGACCCCACTTACAGCCACAAGCTAAAGTTCACCAACTCTTCTCAGATCGTACTATATCATTTTAGGCTCTAACATGTTTGCATGGATCAGCCCTGGTCACCAGGTGGAGACTCTCCATGTTGCTCGACCTTTGGCAGCCTTCCTATTCAGTCTCTCATCCCTAAGTCACACACTATGACCTCGCCCCAGCTCCTTTTCGGTCTGCCTCTCGCGACCCTAACCTCGACGTTCACACTTCCCACCTTCTGCACCCAATTATCATACTCCATCTCTGAACATGCCCAGACCATCTCAATCTACCCATCCTCATCACAACACCAATACATTTTAGTACCATCCGTCCTCTTAACTTTTCAATCATAAACTTATCCCCTCCTAGCCCTAGCATTCAAGGACACATCCATCTCACCATTGTCGTTTCTGTATGTGCGAGCCTAAAAATATTTTCCTCCTTTACTGCCCAGGTCTAACTACCATACAGCAATACACTCCTAACACATGCCACATACAAATATCAATTAGCACAGAGGGAGTGTCATCTCAATATCAGGACAGGCAGCAGCTCCTTGAGCTTTCTCCAACCACTCCTTAACTCCTTACCCTAGCTACCATGCTGGCTCCAGTTCCACCTTCAGCATATAACATCTCCCACAAATGACAAAAAACTTCCACACACTCAAGAGACTCACCACCCAGATCAATCCTTTCACACCTAGCAATTTCCACATGCTCCAACTCAGATGGTCGTGGTAATGGAAGGTGCTACATGGACTAACTTAATGTGATAGGAATATGATGCTAACAAAAGTATGAGGTGGAAATATACTCTGTCATTTCAGAAGGAATAAAAAATATGGATGACAGGACAATGCTGACACTGGATTGTCAGCAACTTTTGTTCAAGGTTGTTCCTCACGGTTAATACCTCAAGGAAAAATCTATATCCTTACCAGATTACTTACTATCATCACCTTATACTGTAAGCAGTAAACCCCACTGTATTTATTGCAAGAATATATGCACAGGGAATGGATAACTGAAAGAAACAGCCTATGTATACTCTTAGAAGGAAAAAAAATTATCATCTAATCTAGTGTTGCCCCACGAGGAGCACAGGAGCCCCGGGCTAGGCAAGTTGGTCCTGACATGTAAGATGAAAGTGACCAGCCTCACTCATACCTGTGTAGCATATTATATATATCACACTTCATATTAGTGAAAGTCTGTCACATCACTGAGTCTAATACCGTATGCTTTGAAATGTGGCACAGTCAAACAAAATTCATCTATTATTTCACTGCATTTACTTCAGACTTGGAGCAAGTCTGTCTGTCTCCTGATGCATCATACCAAAGCACAATCATCTACAGGCACAGAAAAATATTGTACAGTACCAAGCTTTTCTCAGCTTAGGATTATTTGCATTCAGAGTAAAGTGAGAAGCAGGAAGAGTAAAATATTAAGCAAACTTTGGTTCCTGACTGTACAGCAGAATTATCTATCTACTGTATATCTATCTATAGCCTGACGCCCTAATCCCGCAAAGGGTGGCCGCAGACAAAATGCCTCCTAGTCACTCTCACCTGCCATTTGCCTACCCTCCCCCCAGCTCACTCCCCCCTCCCTCATATACCTCTCAACTCCATCCCTTCACCTCATCCTCGGTCTTCCCCTCCCTCTTCCTCCCTCCACTTCACCTACATACACCCTCTTAGTCAGTCTTTCATTCTCCATTTTCTCCACATGTCCAAACCACCTCAGTGTATTTCTCCTAATCTTCTCAACCACATCCACGCCACAACGTTCCTACACTTCTTCATTCGTCAACCTGTCCCTCCATGTCACTCCACATACTCCTTTCAAGAAACTCATTGCCACTGCTCTCACTCTTGACTTGTTACCCTCTAGCAATGTCCATGACTCACTTCCATACATCAGGGAAGGGATCACAATACTGTCATGCAGTGACTTCTTGACTTCCATACTCACCTCCCTATTTCTCATCACCACTTTCAGTGAACCAACAACCTTCCTTCTCTGTTGTACCCTTTCAAGTATTTCATCCCCAAAACTTCCATCCTTAGTCATCACACTACCCAAGTACTTGAATGCACTCACATTCTCAATATCCTCACCATCCAACCTCACTGTGCATTCTGTGACTTCATTCCTCTCAAACACCATAACTTTACTCTTGCTTACATTGACTTTCAGATTCCTCTTTTTACACACTGTCCCAAATTCATTTACTAAACCTTGCAACTCCCATTCATCTTCACTCAACAATACTGTTTCATCAGCAAACAACAACACCGGAATCTTCCACACATCACCCTCATTCATTAGAGCCACCCCCACATCCACTGCCCTACCTTGCACCTCCTTTACAACCCTATCCATGTATATATTAAACAGTCATGGAGACATCACACAACCCTGTTTCAGTCCCATATTCAGCTCAAAGAACTCACTCAGCTCACCATCCACTCACACAGTAGCCCTAGCTCCTTTGTACATACTCTTCACAGCACTCAACAATTTCCCCTTCACTATATATATTCCTAATACCTTCGACATACCTTGCCTATCTATTCTGTCATAAGCTTTCTCCAAGTCCATGAAGGCAGCATACACTTTCTTTCCCTTCTCTACATACTTCTCCACTAAACATCTTAGAACAAATACAGTAAAACCTCGATATAACGGACTTCAGTAGACCGGAATTCGCTTTTATCAGACTCGAGGAGCTACAGGACTAAACCCCTATATATCGGAAAAAGTCCGATGTAGCCAGAAAGCAGTCCGGACTGCCTGACAACTTCAGCTATGTTCACCACAATAAGACAAGTAAAAGACATGTTTTTCAGTGCATAGTACAGTATTATTATACCATTTGATTAATGTAGTGAGGGTATAACACAGTACAATACTGCAATGGTGGTGAAAACTACCGATTCAATCCGGACTTATGTCTGATATATCGGAAAAAGTCCGGATTAGCAGGGGTAAGTCCGGATGTCGCTTTTATCGGAAAATCGCATATTTCAGACTGGCCTGAGCCCCAATTAGTCCGTTATAGTGAGGTCTTACTGTATCTGATGTACACACCCTTTTCCCTTCCTAAATCCCCCTTGTTCTTCTTCTTCTCCAACTAGCTCCTCTGTTATATGCCTAACCCTATCAATAAGTATTCTACCATATATTTTTCCAGTCACACTAAGAAGGCAAATACCCCTATGGTTACCACATACTTCCCTCTCCCCTTTTCCTTTGTATAAAGGAACAATTATACCTGACTTCCAGTCCCCTGGAACCCTTCCCTCTTCCCAAGCCAATCTACACAGCTTCCATATCCACTCCACAACAATCTCACCCCCATACTTCAGCATTTCACCACACGCTCCATCAATTCCTGGGGCCTTTCCCATCTTGATCTTTTTCATTGCTTCCACTACTTCCGCCCTACTGATCTCTTCCTCCCTCCTCTCACCTCTTCTTCTCCCAGCCATTCCCCAACCACTTATACTCGCACTGCTCTCACACTCTACATTCAACAAATCCTCAAAGTGCTCCTTCCATCTCCTCAATTTCTCTCTCTTCACCACCAGCAATCTATTATTCCCATCTTTCACTCCCCTACATCAGAATTAGCCACTGATAAAAAAACATGAAAAGTGTGCAACTTACAGCAGCAATGGCAATAGGGAAGTTGCATCTCAATTGGTAGTCTGCCCAAAACTGTGATGCATTGTAGGAATCTTTGTAAATGCCACGTCGATTTATCAGCTCTGGTTTTGGCTCCAGCTCAGGGACAGGAGTTTGGTTTATCCAGAAGTAGCGTTCAAAGCTGTCCTGGATCTTCTTCTCCCAAAACTCATATGTCCACTTTGTAACATTGCCTGTGAAAACATATGAGGTTACTGGTAGTTGATACACATTAACAAGTCGTATGTGAAGTACTGTAGCTTTGAGTTGTTATGTAATGCAGTTCTGCTATTATTACGTGTGTGTGTGTGTGTGTGTGTGTGTGTGTGTGTGTGTGTGTGTGTGTGTGTGTGTGTGTGTGTGTGTGTGTGTGTATTTACCTAATTGTATTTACCTAATTGTGATATACAGGAAATGAGCTACGCTCGTGGGGTCCCGTCTCTGTTTCTCAATAAGTCAAATTTTGCCTTAAACTCATTTAAGTTTTTAGACCGGACGATCTCTTTGTCCAGGCTATTCCACAGGTCTATACATCTATACGGAAAACTA